>VZRV01005009.1:1668466-1879867 GCA_013398115.1 Falcunculus frontatus
AAAAAAAAAAAAAAAAAAAAAACCCAAAACAACAAACCTTAAAATGCTTGCAAACACTAACATCTATTGACTATTATTGATTCTCCCCTATGGTGAATGGGAATAAAGAGCATGATAGAAACTGTCTGGATATGAAAACTGATGACAGCAGTTATAGTTGGCTGTAGTTCCCTTTTTGCTAGAAAGAGTGTTTTTTCATGAAATCCTGTTGCCAAGAACAGACCTAAGCTTTCCCTTCAACTGGTTTTAATTTGCAAGAGCATCTGTACTAAAAGCTCAAAACACTACAAGCTAGAAAGGTCTGGACTGTGATTTTGAGGGCTGTTGATAATGCATCATGAAAGTGTAACAAAAAGCTTCAGATGTAAAACACTTCTCAGTATGTAAATCACTTCCATCTACAGGCAGCAGATCCTTTCCCAAGCTCCTTGTCTGCTTCTTCCTCCTTTGCCATCAGCCCTTGCCTATGACATGAACCTTTGCCTGTGCCAACATGAATGAGACATTTTATTGCAATTAGCTGCTGCATTTATTACTGACAGCATCTTCCAGACAGATGATCAATGCAGTTATAAGCATAGCAAGACATAGTGAGATATGAACTATATCTAGAGTCTAAAGTCTGCATAGGCCTGTCAAAAGGTAAGAAAAACAGAAGTAGTATGAATCACATTTTACCAGTAAGTATTGAAAATAGACCAAGACACTGCCAGAAGGAAGTTTGTTGCAAAGCTATGAAAAAGCCTTTCCATCATCTGAGTCTTGGCCCAGCACTTTGAGTGACTGTGTACTTACTTCATTAGAGGCTTTTGTGGGTGGGAGGATCTTGAAGTGAGGAGGAGGGTAGCATGGAAAAGGACATTATGCATTGCTTCTTGGGCCGTGAGCTAAGGTAATTTATAACAGCATTACCTAATCAGAGTTTTTCAGGATTTTTTTTTTTAATTTGTTTGGGGTTTATTTTAAGCAACACAAAAAGTACCAAGAAGATATTACAGTACTCAAGGAGACTCAAAGGTACATAGCAGGCAGTCACAGCCCCAAGAGTTCCTTTGAACAGGACAGCACAGTAACAGACTGGGTTTTATTCTTTGTAAAATACATATTTCATGTATAGGAAAGGATGGAGATATAGATTTTTTTTAAAAGCCACAGAGACCTGGGTCTGTCAGACATTTTACAGACTCAGGCCAATGTCAATGCTGTAGCACAGACTCACATTCTAGATATGGTTGCATTTGGAAGCTATCTTTCTTCCCAAGATATATACAAGCAGATGTACATCCCTACCTACTTTAAGGAAGCAAGATTTTGTCATTAAATTACAAGGCCAAGAATCAAAAAACCTGTCTTTAGTTCCACTCAATTCATTTCAATTTATTTACTTACAGCTGTCTTTAGACAGCTTCTGGAAATGGTACTTTTCTTGTGCCTCAGTTTTTTCGTTGAGCCAAGTCATTCATGGAAAGAAGGCAAGGCATGACTTTGAGTTGGTTTCCTTGTTTAAAGAACTCATTTCCATCATTCTAGAGAGGTTCATGACCAAGGTCATTGGAGTCATTCTGGAGACAAAATAAGTAATTAACTTAGGCCCTCAGCCTGGCCAAATGGCTTGACATAAGTAACTTGTTAAAACACAGTCTACCTGTTAAGTATATTATCAGTGACATCCATGCAAGGACTTAAGAATACGTTCTGAACCATAAGAATGAAACCTGCCAGCTAAGATGAAAGTTATCAATCCTAGCTTGAATTCTTACTATTCCTCTAGAGCAGAAGACATCACCTAGAATTTGAAAGCTACATGTTTACTTTCAAACTCATTCTCTGTCGTCACCTCGACCGCCCGATGTGTCGCCTGGCTCCTAATTAGAAAGGCGTTTCAGCATGGCCAGCACCAGCCCTTGCATTGCATGTTCTGAAACGTTTAGCAGAGTGTTACCTAGGTGTTGAAAGCCAGGTGAATTCACAGCACCACTGAAGCTCTTATTAAGCAGCAGCAGCACTTTCTCAAAGAGGGTGGAAGGCGGGGAAGTCTGACTGGGAGCAGAGAAGGAAGGCACGGCTATGATTAGCAGAGCCAGGGGACTGCCATGGAACACCAGAGGGAACCCAAGAGGGAACCCAAGAAAGTGTAGGGAAGGAAAGAGGATAACAAATACAGGGCAAGATATGCTGACCACTGTACCTTTATCAAAACCCCAACGTTCTAGAATAAAAAGAGGCAGCAGGGGAGAACAATCATTTCTACCCTATTCACTGGAGACTGCAGAAACAGGAGGGCTGAACCAAGGATGAGATTTCGTTCATTGTACCGAGTCAGATCATCAGCCAGTATAAGTCAACACAGTGGAGCTTCTCTCACACACACAAAACCCCAAACACCACAAATGATTCACTCCCTTCACACCCTGCCCCCAGCGTAGATTATGAACTCCTCAAATCCATTCCAAAATCTTTGCTCTCCATGCAATCTCATTATGAAGGGCACTGGTGTCACTTAGAGATGCCCCATGCACTCTGTCAATATTAAAATTGCCATTCAATACAGCTTAAAAATTAGGAAAATATAGTAAGAAGAATGGTTTTGGTCAGAAAAAAAAACCCTACATGAGTAAATGCTGACTTTCATGTATTTGGTTTCATAAAAAAAAAAAAATGCTAATTTTCTCTCTAAGTAACATGCCTTTCAATAAAATCTTCAATGTATGTTTCAATTTTTAAAAACCTTAACAAATATACTGAAGTTAAAAAAGAGCTTTGATATTTCAAAAAGGTATCTGCTTTATTAAGAAAACCAACCTATTCTTGGTTTAATGCTCTAGAATATATCTGTGCATTTATTAGTATCATGAAGGTAGACACCCCATTGCCAGGGAGGATGGCTTCACAATACGAATCGTGAATTTAAACTGTCACTAAAGTGTAATTATATCTAAAATTACTTGCACTGGTCTCTAATCTGCATACAGAAATGAAGTACAATGTTTCTGCTTTATTAGCAGCAGAAACATTTTGGCCAAAAGCTGCAAAATTCCTTTTTAGTTGTGTCTGCCCAGTGTGATGATACAAAGCAAGGTGAACATGAAATTTTTGCAAGTGCTGAACATATTCCTTCTGTTGGTTGGGTGTCTCATCTTGCTGAATGTAAAATCCAGTCCATGGGCCTTGGTCTTGTACCACAGCAGTTTTGTAAATGAGTTTCTACTTAATAATCATTTTGTTGGAAGTGGAAAATGCTGTGTGCAACACCACTGTTCAGTTTCCAATGAAACCTGTATGGTTGGCAACGATGTCTTTTATAGAGAAAAAATTAGGTTTGGGTCCTCAGCCTTAGTATGTCTTTATTGTTTTAATACACCAGATTCATTTTTCCATGTAAAAGTAGTATCTGTTCTTGCTTGGGAGCTGAGAATGCAAAAGGATTGCTGAACATTTAAGTCCTTGCACTGCCTGAGCAGACTTCAGTTTTGGGAAAGCAGCTGAATGTTCGTGTTACCCTGCAAGAGTTTTAGGCAACTGAATACGAAAATCTGCTCCTAAAATGAAACCGATCTGCTAATTTTGTGAAAAGAGTTACTATAAGTATTGGAAAGAAGAAGAAGAGTGGAAGTCCAAAATGTGCTCAGTAGATAAGCAATTGCTCAGTTCTTCTCCCCTTTATCAATCTAAGCAAGCTTTAATACAGAGATGGAATATCAGAGGAGATTAGGTCGAAGAGAGATAAACTTGGAGCTAATTAGAAATCATGCTTCACATTATTCTTCTAGTAACAGCTGTTTTGAAATATTGCTATAGGGATGATCCCACTGCAATGCTGGATTTTGAAAGCCTTCCAAATCCTGTAAATGTATTAATCTGTGACATTCATATGAAGAGCGCAGACAAATGAAAGCAATTACTTTGTCCTCTTTGTTCCGATTTGTTATCTTGGTTTGATGTGCAGAGCTTATGCCAAATATCTATCCCTGATACTTCCATGATTTGATTTCAGATTTATTTCCTTTAAATTATGTGGTCTATTTTGGGGCTTCAGATAATGGAAAAACAAAGACAACTAAACAATTTCACTACGTAGGAAAAAAGAACTTTCTTCCTTCAATTATCCTTCAGGAACCCTGAATTTGAAGGTCTTTTTTAAGCTAGTTGTTGAAATTAAAAAAAAAAAAAAAAGTAGGGATGGGAATGAAGGGGAAGGGAAAGGGAGGAAAGACTTTTTTCTGAAGTACTGCAAAATCTGCTACCATAGGCAATCTGTACAAAAGTCAGAAGGGAAGGGGGAAATGCTGCATATCATAATTGAGATAGATTTGTAGAAACAGGCAGGAGAACTGCAGCAGGGAGGCTGGCTGCAGAATTCTTGAGCAAATCCAGCGGATGTCCTGCCTACTTTGGTTTTTCTTTCATTGATTAAATGTAATTAAGAAGAAAGAGGCTCTTCTTTCTGTCCTGAAGATGCAACACAAACAGTAGCAGGGTTTGGGTGTGGGGGCACGAGGGGAATGGCACCACAGACAGCTCCTGCTCCTTTACAGCAGGAGGATGCTCTCGGAGACATTTTAAAACCACAGCCAACCTCAGGCTGACCCACAGCACACTGCTACAGCTCTGCTGAAGCATGTAGGGGATGCTTGAAATCCCCAGGATCCCTGCTAATGTAAACCCTATTCCCTGAGGATATTGATGAGCTCTGCCTGGCCATCCCAGCGGGGCTGGGGAGGAGAGAGAAATTAAGTGTGCCCAGCCCAACTCCATGGTGATGAGGACATGCAGGCTGCCCCAGGTGCTGCTAACATGGGAACTGGGTTTGGCTTCCCATACCACAGCAAAAGACCTCTCTTCTTTGGGAAGCAACTAGAAAAGCCTGACGAAGTTCACCAGCCATATTTTGAAATAGAAACCAGAATCATTTCCTAATAAGTAAAAGTGTAAGGAGTTGAGAGGAGAGGACTGTGATAAGGAATGACCTAGAAGAAGTCACAGGAAAAGCAAGGTTAGAGTTAGGTCTTGAAAGTCTCAGAGCCCAAAGCTCCTCACTCTTGCTCCTTATTTTCTTCATCCCTTTAAAACAGACACATTGCCCTGGCTGTAATTTGGATGCTATTTTTTTTTTTTTCCTCAACACACAATATGTTAAGAAAGAAGAAAAGGGAGAAAATGTTTTGTTAAAAAGCCTTCTGCCTGCATTCTCCTTGAGAAAGCCAACAGGCCTGAGAGATTAGTGCCATCACAGTTACATGGACCAGTACTTCATAAATGCAAATAAATCAGTGACCTGAAGCCACACTTGCTCAGCACAGTCCCAAGCCTTGCTGCCAGTTTTTAAAACAGAAAAAGATTTGATCCAAAAGGCCAAATGGCTTTGGATCATACCCTAAGCCTGCAGCATATCTTCTGTCCCTGGCACTTTGAAACAACATGTGAGGGGCAAGGCTTCCAACTGCCCTGGATCAAAACTCAAACAAATGGCAGAAAGGGAAGGGGCAGTCCAGGACAGGAGAATCTGACAGATGCAAGCCTGTTGGGAGTGCTGTTCACCATGGACACAGCCAAGAAGACAGGAAAGGAGGAGGCATGAGCAAGGAGGAAATGGGGAAAGTGCACCGGCATTAAAATTAAATAATTGTGTCACATATTGTGTACAAGGCCTAAAGACGAGTGTTTGCTGCTGACAGGGGTTTTAGGGAGGCTTTTTGTTGTGGCTATTTTTTCCCCCTTTTAATGCATACATCACATTACCCCAAAGTGACAATTCCGGTCATCCGTGCTGCCAGAGCTGCAAGCCTGCAGATCCCCTTCTGTGTATTCTGCTTGTCTGGGCACCCTGACACTTCCTTCGTGACAGCTCTGGGGACCTCAGGACACGATCTTTCCCTAATGCATGCACAAGCTCCCAGTAATGCTGATCATCAGCTACCCAGGCAAATCAAGCCTCCCCTGCACACTCCTTTTGGGTTTGGTGGCGGATTTTTTTTTTTGGTTTTTTGGTTTTGTTGGGGGTTTTTTTGAGTCCACAGCAGGTATCCTTTCACGAGAAATTGGAATACCATGTTGCTAAGTCACTCAGTCTTTCACTACATGCTAGAGAGGATGTCTGATGTTTCTGTCTGCTGGTGCTATTCCTGGCCCAGTTTTCACACAGAAACTTTAGAAAATGACATCCAAGAAGTAGCTGTTCATAGTCTGCCACGGAAGGCAAGAGCAGATATAGAGGAATAAAATTCATGACTGGATTCTCACATTAGATTCTTGTTTTCCATTATTTTACAACACCTGAATGCATCTATTTGCATTTTGCATAGTTGGGAAAAGTCAGATTTTACAAGGAATCTTCAGAAATCACATGCCCCATCCCACTTACCTGTGAAGAGTGCTGGGTTCCTAATCCCCTTAGGTTCACTTACAAAAATCTCAGCTAACACCCTCAAGTCTTTTTAATCTATTTCTAGGGCTTGTCATCACCTGCAAATTTGGACAAACCCAGAATTTTCTGAATGACTCATCCCTATCAACAGGGAACAGCAAAAACTCAGCTCCCATTGCAGGAGAAAAGCTAAGAGTACCCCCTAGTGTTCTGGGTGCAACCTGAAAGTCTGGCCAGAGTGAAACCAGAGACAAGCTCATTTTAGAACATGGCCTTTAGTCGCTTGCCATCCATTGTTTCCCTCTGGAAAAGGACACCTGTTGCAGTGTGATTACCTGAACGTGCCTCCAAACCATCGTGTCACCACAGCTTGGTATGGCACCACTTGCAAGTAGAGTAATAAATAACCACCTTCATGATTTAAATATACTCAAGTGGATTTACGCCAATGAATCCTTCTTTGCATTGGCAATGGTTTAAGGGTGCTCCCAGACACCTAGAGCTGCTCAGATGACATGCAAAAGTCAGTAGGGTTTGGGTAACTCAACAGCTTTTGATGCTTTATGGATCTCCTATGAGAGTCGTGCGTCTTAATTAATCTGTCAAGTGCTTCAATATCCACAGAGAGAAGGTGCAGTACAATGCAAGACAAGGTTATTTATAACTCTCCCTCCTTCCTGCGCACAAAGCCACATTACCTCACATTAAATCCTTTTTTAATGACAGTGAAGTTTAAAAAAATAGTGCGACTTCTGCTAACTGAATCCATTCCAGACACCTGTTTCTTGCCCTGCCAGGTCAGGCGACCAGCAGGTTCTGCCATTAACCTCCTGCTGTGAGAGCTCAGCAAATCTTCTCATTTTTCTGGGCTTCTCTTCCAAGTCATCCCTCTAGAGATGTTCTTCCTGTCAGGGTGTATTACCGTGTGCATTTACTAAGTAGTAGCAATTATTTTGTCAATAACAAAGGAAATTTGCTGTTAATCATAACAGCAGTCTTAATATACTTTGTCTTCCTGGCTTTTTCTGGAATAACAACAACTGGAAGGCAAGTTTAATTTAAATCGAGGGAGACACACGTGGAGTGAAGCACCCAGCAATATGCATGCAGATGATAACATGCTCGAGCAGCCTGGCCAATACAGTACTTGCAGTAG
Source organism: Falcunculus frontatus (assembly GCA_013398115.1). Taxonomy (NCBI): domain Eukaryota; kingdom Metazoa; phylum Chordata; class Aves; order Passeriformes; genus Falcunculus; species Falcunculus frontatus. The sequence goes on from VZRV01005009.1 coordinate 1,675,987, forward strand.
CCCATCCATCAAGGCTTAAATTATAGCAGATGATGCAAATTTAATGATTAAATATAAAAGCTTAAAATTCCAGCTAGTAGCAGCAGCTTATGGGGAGGTAGGGGAGGGCAGCCATGAAAGCCTGTCACCTAACATTTTACACTGGAAAAGTATCTTCCTGGAGCAGGGCAAGCATATTAATAATGCAGCAGTGCCAGCTGAGGGAAACCGCTGGTTTGTAAAAGCAATTCTGACTGTAAGGGTCCAGGAAATGGAATCTCAACAGGATAAGCTACATTTACAAGCTCCTGCTAAGATGGCTCCTTTAGCAAGCCAGAAAATAACTTGCAAACAGATCACAGTTTGCACTTTGGCAGCACACTTAATACATGCTCCAAGTGCCCAGTCTAGAGGGAAATACACTGTAATTATGGAGACAGTGCAACTTGTGCAGGCCAGGCCACCAAACACCCCTTGTGGGTCCTTCAGAGCTTCTGGTTCTGCAGGGCATGACTTTAACAAAAAGCTCAGAGTGGCTTTTATTGCAGACCCTGAAACATGCAAATTCAGCAGTTCCTGTGATTTTTTTTTTTCTGATTACTGATTTCTGGGATGTTTACGTTATCCAAGAGATTTTTTTGCAATTTTTGTGTGATTTTAGTTGTTCCAAATAGCTTTGCTTTTAAGTTACCTCACCACCCGTACTTAGACTCTAAGTGCAGCTCTGTGGTGTTTAAAACCAGGAACTGAAATGAAACACTATCTGAAGCAACAGAAGATGAGCTGGAATCCCCTGGTTTTCCCTTAATCCAAGATTCAGTGTTGCCCCTCACCTGTTTCCTTTTCCTGGTCTGTCACATGAGGTAACAGCTGTTATCCAGCAATCTCAGAAGTAAATTGTAAGGATCAGCTTGTCAACACTCACTTAAATCCACGTAAATTGCTTTGAGCATAGGAAGCAATAAAACGCTGAACAGCTTCATGGCTGTGGTACTCAAATGGACCCTTATAATGTCTTGCCAATCTATAAAGATGCAGACAAGATGAAAGCTCTGTTGTTTTGTTTGGGGTTTTTTTATGGGCTGCATAAGGATTGTTCTCACCTAACATAAGACACAAAATCTCTTGGGAAAAAAAGTGTCTGTCCCCAAACATCTTGAAATACAACTAACCACTCCACAGTGTGTAAATGGTCTGCTGTGGGTGCTCTCCATCATAATCAGACACGGGAAAGTGAGGAGGAAGGGAAAATCAGTGTATACAGAGACCACTTCTCTCTGGAGTTACCAGGTGACAATGTCCTAACTGTAGATTTCTCTGGAAAGCCGGATTATCTTTTGTTACTCCACTGTTTGGTGAGCTTACTTCCCTTTTTAATTGGCCTGTTCCCTGCTTTACTACATGTGGTGAGGTTTGGTGTTTTTGAATTGCTGCACACACTGGAGCTCAGCAACACCAAGCAGCTTTCCAAGGAATAATGGGAGCGTGCTCCATGGGCCTCCACAGTATGTACATGTACACAGCACAGTGCCTGAATGTGTGTGTCACCATTCAGGATTACACAGCCCCGAGCAAAACACAGCCCAGCCACAGTTTGTTCTCCTGTCAGGAAGCTGAACCCAGAACAAACATGAGGCTCACATGAAAAGATAATGCACCTTTTCCAGCCACACTAAGCAAATGGGATGTGTCCCACCACTTACTTATGCTCCAATTCCCTTGTGTATGCCCACTGCTCCAGAGTGCATTCACAGATAGCCCACCTTTCTCTTCTGCTCCCCCACCACACAATGCACAGAAATCGCCACTTCAATTCCACACTGAGCCCCTCTGGCTCTTAGTGACCCTCATGCCAAACTCCACACTGCTGGAAATTCTGCTGTGGCTTCAAGGAACATTAAGGAAAGAACATTTTTGTTAAATGGAGTCACACAACAATTTATCAAATGCGGAATTTCTCACATCATTGCGTGACATCAATTTGCTGTGACAATATCTGCAAATATGCAGGATGATGGGAGGTGGTGGGTGGTGTCAGGCAGAAGGCATTTGAAATGAGAACTTGTGGACAGCTGGTTGAACCTCTGTGTTGAGAGATGGGGTTCAGGAAGTCTGAGGACTTCTGAGGGGTTGCTGCATCCACTGTCAAATATTAATTTTTGTGTATACAATTTCAGTCGTTTTGGCGCTGTTTCAGTGACCCCTCCTCCTCTCCACACTACAGCCAATTCCAATTTAATAGGGATTACCAAGGGTACAGCACACTGGGAAAACACAGGACTTCTCCAGGTAACAGCTAGGAAGGATGCCTTACCTCAGACTCAGCGGAAGAGCAGTGCAGATGGTTCTGGTGCTTCATTAAAGAAAAGGGATACGTGAGATCATGAAGAGCTATTAAGCTTACATATTTCTCCCAGTTTATCAAGATGATCAGTACACAGGCAGAGCATTAGCTGTGAGGTTTCTGCCTTCTGGTACCTGCTGTCAAATGCCCTAGTTTGGCTGGTGCAAAACTAATGCCAGCTGTACCCTAATAAAGAAAAAGGCCTTGGACTTTACATGCATAACCAAAACCCAAATGACACTATAAACCTGCTGGTGTGGCATTTGTTCTCTCAAGGGTATTACAGTTCAGCATAAACCGGAGGAAAACAGAGGAAGATACAGATATTTTTGTTGCACAGACCTAAAAAACACATGAAAGCCAATATTTTGAAGATTAAGTCAATAATGCCAACTTGCTATATGAATTGTGAAGTGGAAATTGGCTAGCAAGAATTGTAGACGTATCTTTGTTTTAACTGTGCCTCTCTTTCCCCTTGCAAAAAAATAAACAACTGCCAACTCCCCACCTCCCTCCCACCAGGAACTGGCTGCTTTTCTCCATCACTGGCATTATCCAGTCCCGACTGTGCCCAGGAATTTCACTGCCCATCTCACTGATGGTATTTCTCAGCAGTCCCTGATACATATGGGATATCATGTTCTGCCCTCGTGAAACCCACAGCATGAGAGTCAGGAATCTCTTTTAAAAGGTTAGGTATTCCCCGACCTTGAAGGAACAGTACTTTTGGCTATGTGTATTTGAGTGCATATTCCCTGGCAAAATAGTACAGTGGAAAGGGGATGAAACTTGTTTGATATTCTAGTCCTCAGGCTGGTAAAACAAAATATTTGACAATTACTCTTCAGAAGCAAGTGAATTAACCAAGCTGCTAAGTCTGGGTAGTGGTTTAGACGGATACCTCTGTAACCTTTTGCTATCCTACCCAAAATTGTGACAAATGGCTTTCACTAGTTCTGTTCTCATAGGATACCAAATTTCCACTTCAACAGAAAGATGTGAGGTCTCCAGAGGTCCCTGGTGCATTTGCAGGTGCAAGAGCTTAGTCTCTATTCCCGAGCATAGGTTTATCCCAGATGAGTTCCTGGTGTTTTCACCCATCACCAGCATGCCCCCATGACACAAAAATCTCTCCACCTCTGCAGCAACTTGCATTTTTGCTATCACTTCAACAGCTGCCCCAAAATGTAGTTAATTTTTTTTGCAGGTAGAAAGGATAAATTTTCCACACACTGTAAACTCCATGTCAAACACATAACAAGAAACTGAGAAAGGAAAAAGCTATGGACTGAGTTTTTATGAGTGAGTCTGGCTCAGTAATGAAAGGTTCTCAACTGTTCTAACGACTGAAAACAGCTTTGGACAGAGCACGTAATTCACTGCACCATGGACATCAGAAGTTGAATTTTCTAACCACTGAAACAAGCCACAAATTATCTACCAATTTCAAAAACAGCATGACTGTGGACTACATGGATGTTTTTGCTGAAAGGAGGAAAATATGACAAGAATAATAGTCTTGCAGCCAAAACACTGAACTCCAAGGACCTGCATGTAGCTCCTGACTCTTCAAGGCGCTTCTTGTTTCACTCAGGCAAATCACTTCAGAGTAAATTCATCTCCCCTGGAATGTGACTAAAAAAATATATATATATAAACCGCAAAAGTTATTATATACATGGGTTTCTAATTATTCCATGTGAACAGAAATAAATTGACCAGAAAAGAAAGTAGTCCTTCGACTGTGTTTGAATGCTTCTAAACACAGAGTCCTGTGCAATAAGCAGACAAACTCCACACTGATTTTTTGTCCACCCACTTTAGAAGGAGCACCTTACTTTTGTCCCCGGGTTAAAAGATGAAGAAAGTGTGCACACTGCTTTGTAAATATAACTCTCTATAACAAAGAAGTCTATTAGGAATATCTTGATGCCCAAGTTAAAAGGACAGCCTGACACGAAAATTGTGATCATCCAGTTTCCAAAGTCTCTACCTATTTCCAAAAAGTTCTGTTCTGAACACCAGCAAAACTTGATTTTTTCCAGAATAGAGCCAGTGAGCAGAATGGTACTCTACAGCACATGCATGTAGAGTTTGTCCTTTGTCTCCCACCAGTCATGCCACTCATTATTAGCTACTTGGGAATTGGTTTCTTAGTGGGCTAAATTATCTTCTGTTGTGATACTCCTGTTGTCTTGCCAAACTTCTTTTTCACCGTAATTTGGCCTGATGTGGACATACTTTTTAGGACATTTTAAGGCCACAGTTGAGAGCTGTGCCCTGAAGGCAGCCTTAAACACAAAGTTCTTTCCTGAAATCTCCTAGTTTTAGAGTCACAATGAGAATAAAAACCAAAGCTCTCTTGACCCACTTCATTGGTCCTTTTAAATAAGTCACAAGTCTACACATGAAATTGTGAGATGAAGCCTGTATCTTTCACCAATCTCACGAGTTCTTTAAATAATGAGTCAGGGAAAAATAAGGCAGAAGGCCCTATTCTTTCTCAGAGTCATGACTTCCTTGGAGGTGCAGAAGAGTTGCTCTTGTTCCAGTTTTAAACCAGCAGGAAATGGACTTCAGGACTTCGTTTTTTGAATGACCCCAGACTCAATACATGTCTAACAGGCTAAAGCTACTAAAGACTGATGTTTGCCTTTTCTTTCACAGTTCCATTAAGCTGGACCATTAATGCAGAAAATGAATAGAGGCATCATAAGCCGCAGTGCTCCGATATTTGGAAGTTGGCTGGCTCCTGCCCCATTTCTAGTTCTATTTGAACAGAATTTTCGAAGAAACAGACTTAATGAATCATGTTTAGTCATGCCTGAATGCTCACTGACATTGTAGCTTAAAAGCAATACCTGCTCTCAAGGGACATTTTTGCCATATCTACATTCCACACTACATTCTGGATTGTGTTTATTTATTTCCTAGAAGCAGATATACTTCACCAGTGAGCAAATACAATTTCATCTTTGCAGCTCGGTCCTCCCCAACCACAAATGGGGAATTAATGCTAGCCTATCTCTTTTGTTAATCATTTTGAGATGTGCTCATGGGAAAAGCTCTTTAACACAACACTACTACTGTTTGCCACTGATTTCTAGGGAAAAGTGAACAGAACATCATCTTTTTCTTCTCCCCTCTCCAACTACCCGCCATTCCCCCCATTCAATTAGGTCATAAACCTACAAGTAATTAAGTGAAAAAAGTTATTAGTTGAAACTGAGAGGCCAGTTCTGCAGTTTGACTCAACGCTGTAGAAATAGGTTCCACTGGACTGGGGTTTGTGTGAGCAGATCAGAACCTCCCTACCAGTGTGTGAGACAAGAGACAAGGTAATAAGGTTGTCTATCATTTATAGGACTCAATACTCAGCACTGTGGAACTTTCAGACACAGGGTCTCAAGTTGGGCTTTCATTCAGGAATTCCACTGCCTCACTGCACCTTGCTCCAGGCACAGAACCCAACAGCCAGAGTGTGACCTTCAGTGCCATCAGGATAAGGGTCCGGAAGGATCAAACCCAGCAGAGCTACTCCTGCTACATCTGCTGCCAATGTGACCTTACAACTGAAACAGTGATTTCTAGAGAACAGCACTGGATACCAAACCCTAACAATGGTCTACAAATCTTTCAGGAATGCTTTGTTTTCCTCACTGATGCGTTGGTTTCCAACCCCTAAGAGTTTTTCTTTAATTTCACTGTAGTTTAGTTGCATTTGATGTTCTTTTCAGACAAACATATCCTTGGCCTGGCCACATTTTTTTCTTTAAAGCAATGAAGCCCATCATAATGGATTTAAAAAAGCCACTAGTTTCTGACATCTGGTAGGCAGCCTCACACATCTGAGATTCTACAAAGCATTAATATCAAAGCCTGCCAGAAGCATGCCTTGTGCAGCGGGGATCAGACCGAAAACTAATGTGTCACTTACAAATGGTAAAGGCATAAAACTGACTAATCTAATTCCATGGTGCAAGGAACAACTGGATCAGCCGAGGGCAGGTGTGTGAAAGGACAGCCAGACACCCTTCACTGGGGCATCACAAGGGAGGTGGGCTGAGCATCAGCTTCAGGCATTCCAGGGAGCCAGGCAGACGTCATCGGGCACAAACCTGGCTGCAGGGAGTCTCTGTAATCCTCTGTAAGTCTCAGTGGCATGTTATAGATGATTATGTGAAATGGTGATGAAGATTTTATTTTAATAGGCTTTCTACTTTGACAATCTCTCATTTCAAGCAAGTTATATCTGAAATAATTACATTATTTTCCCATTCTTTTCCAAGTGCCACAGAGCACCTGGTCATTTCTGGCCTGGCCTTGCTGATTTCAGGGAGAAAAAATATGACAGATTTTCCTTTTTTAGACTTATCTGAAAGTTCGGCAAAGAGCTCTCTCTGAGCAAGGTGTATAAAAATATAGATTTGCCCAATCAGTTTTACTGGAAAAATGAAAATAAACCAAGCAAACAAATAAGGTTGGGTATCCAAAACCAAACAAAATTATCATGCTAATGAAATAATATGTATCTAGAAATCTCCATCAGTCTGGAAAGGAAAACCACATCTCATGACACCTTCACTCTGTGCTCAATGCACAAGAACTGGTCTACTATGAGCATAGACCATTTGGAAGTTACATATTCCCAAAGAAAACATGCCAGGACAGGGAAAAATCTCACTCAGATCTTATTCTTCCATTTATGAGTTGAAGAAAGAGTAAGGAGCAGAGGATTTAAAAAAAAAAAAAAAAAAAAAAGTTGTGTCAAATCCTAAGTTCAGCTACCTGGTTTTCCTTTCAGTCTTACTCCTGTTGCTCCCAAGTAGTATTTAGTTGTTGCCAAGCAGCAGAAAGCTAATTAGTGCAATGTCATGTTTCCTTGTTTTTATCTCTTGCTCCTTCCCACTTACATGCATGCTGCTCCTCAACATTCCCAAAATAAAGGTAAATTGGCTGCAAGAAGCAGGAGAATTGAAAGCACAGTTTTGCACTCAGCCTATAGAAACACTCCCTCCCCCAGAGCACTTGCTCTTATTAGAGCAAATTGCCCCGTAAGCTTTGGTCACAGAACACATGAACATCTCCAGCCAAGCGTCTGGCAGGGCTGTGCTGCTCACCTCCTCCCAAACCAGCCAGCTGAAATACAGGTATTCCCACAGGAGATACATTCACTGCAGTACTGGTGAAGCTCCTGTTGAGGGCAATTTAGAGAATTTAGCATTTGTGCTGCAATGCACATAGCAAAAAAAAAGGCTGTCGGAAAAACATAACAACAGCTTCTGTCAATTCATTTGCTAGGAGGAAAGAGATGCCTTATTCTAAAGCTACCCGCTATAAACCATTTAGGCACACTACTTCCTGTCCATTTTGTAGTTCTTTGCTTCCAAACAATAGTAATCTTTTTCAGAGTGGTGGAGAGCAAAAAGATTTTGTCTTCCAAGCTACAAACTAGCTTTGCATCAGCACTCTTTTTTTAACCCAGAGATACATGTCCCTAGTAGCATAAGAAGAATTTATTCCCTTTTCAGAAGACTCCAGTCTATTTCTGTATTTGAAGTAGCAGAAGGTCCTAAAAACAGCTACTGCAACCCTTTCACATACGGGCACAGATGAGAAAGGGATCCCAGAATGCAGAAACTGACTGCACATACAAATCTAATAAAGGTAAGGGGGTAAGACGGTCAAAATAAGGTGAGACAAGGCAATGCCAAGCAGAGAGTGACTGCACTGGAGACTGAGATCATTTACTTACAGCACATCAAGGAGGGGAATTTTCCAGCTCTCACAGCCACTATTCTTCATCATTAGCTAAGACACTTGAATTCTCCACCTTGTTTTCCATGACCAGCACTCTTACCAAGGCCTAGATGGTTGTGACAAACCAGAGGCTCTACCTGAATTTCTGCTTGCAAGACCATGGCCTGCAGTCAGCTCAACAGCCATTTATAACTTAGAAAAATCAACAGTTATCAAATTCATTGTGTCTGGTATGAATGCAAATTCCAGTGTTGCCTTTCTGCAGGAGATCAGGAGTTAGACTCTTTTTCAAAACTGCTGATGTATCACCTTCCACTACAGGGGGTTTTTTTGAAAAATACAAATGCAGATGTTACAAAATAACACCTCTCTTCTTCCCCATTTTGACCCAATTACCTTCTATTTTAGCTCTAGCATTAATGACCATGGCATATCCAGGGTCCCTGGCCCATGAGATTAACGAAACCAGGCCACTTTCCAAACATCTCCCAAGGAAAGTTCAGCCACGTGGCTACCATGAAACCTAAGCGAGAGCCAGGAAGAGAAACGCTCCAGTCAGTGTTGAAAATATTAAATCCCAGAGAGCCAGTCAGAGATCCAGGCCCATTTAGAAGAGCATGAGACTGTAATAAATGCGTTGCATTGCGTTTCTTGCATCCACAGAGTCACTCTAGATATTCTTTATGTTCAGGCAGCTCAACTACCTTGATACAATTCCCTGTCTGGCAGGGAGGGAAGGGCTGGGTAAGTGCAGTGAATCTGTCACTAGCAGCAGACAAGAACATCTTGTACTTGAGCTGCTTGTTGAGTAGGTTAGAAAGGCAGACAAACTGGCAGACTTATTAGATTTTTTTTTGACTGGGGTGTTGAGAAGTAAAATCCTTATAATAGGCTATTAATTTAAACAGGTTTGTGCAAGATATCTAATTATCACCATCAATAAGAACAATAACATTTAAGGGTTAATATTGAAAATAAAAACATTCCAGTCTAAACTGAGGTTTGAAGAGATCCCAGCATTCCCCATCCTTATTTTTTAGGCGACCATCACTAAAATCAAAAGACATCTCTGCAGGCTGGAATAGATGAAACTAAGGAGACAGATTGAACCAACTCGATATTCCCATCTCTGCTAAGCAACAGACTAGAGAGGTAAAAAAGTAGTTTGCAACAATCTGAAGGGCACTTTGAACAACAAGGAAAAGTTAAGCAAAACAAAGCAGCATGTAAATAGGAATAATGGAATGAAAGCATGACAAGGCTAAAAAAAAAATGGAATTAAATTATTTCACCCTGGAATTCTCCCTTAAAGGAAGAGAAATTAATCCCTTTTAATACCCTGAATAACCCTGGAAGGTCCCTCACAGTTGCAGCAGGATGTACAAATACACCTTTTGGCATTTCTCACTTCCAAGATTTGTAAGAATGATGTCACATCCGATATGCCAAAACCCTAGGGGTAAAGCACCACCTAATAACTCTGAATTGCTCATCTTTAATACTAATATGAGTTGTGTATGCATGTGAAGAATTAATAGGATTTCCTGAGCAAGGAGAACGACTGCTAATGGTCATTACACTAGAACAGGGGACTGTAACATCATGCTCATGAGCAAGCATATGATGTTCAGGGAGAATAAGCACCTTTAAAATCCAATGGCTGTGTTAAATCCCATGACATCTGTCTAAGTATATATGGGATCTTAAAAGCAGCTTCTTAACCTTGTCAGTCTTACAGCATTGCTGACACCACTACTTAAAATTAGCAGACCTGAGAGAACTTTCTACAACTCAGCTTTTCAGACTTTTTACTTGGTTTCAGACTGTAAGCTTTGCATAACTATTGAAAAATCACAGCTAGAGACACAAGAAATGAATGCAGCAGGCGCTGCATATTTCTGAGGAGCTACATCTCGCTCCCCTCCCAGTGATTTGCCTGCCGCATGTCTCTGAATGAGTCATCGGTGCAGGGGAAATACCTCCAAATTAGCACATCAGGAACGGCAGAACCTGCAGACTTGGGCAGAGTGTCACAGCTATGCTCCTTCCAGATCCAAGACCGCTGTGCACATGCAGCTCTGGTGACCTTGGACTGCACCTGGACATCCTCCTTCCAAGTATCAAGCAGCTCAGAGTGTCAGCACTATGCCCCACCTGGACAAAAAGCATTTTCCTACAAGAGTCTACTCTTCCTTGGGCACACAAGCCAGTGACAAAGTGGGGAATTCAGATGGGGAAGAGGAAAACAAAGGCACACAGTGCTGGTGAGCTCACCCAACCCAGCAATGCCATCCGAGGCAGGTCCTGGCCCTCAGGCACATCCATACCAGGACACAGGAGTGAAAACCTATTGCATAACTTACACTGAATTATGCAATCTGCTCATTAACAAGCAGAGGCTACCATAAGTTACTAGCGAAAACAATCTGAGAAATCCTGATAAACGTGACCTGTTTTAATAACAGCCAAACCACGCTTTTGGGCCAAGAAATTGTGCATATTACCCCAGGAATAAAAGTTACTGAGCCTTAAAGGGTAACAAAAAAAAATTAGTATTAAAAAAGACAAAACCAGGAATACTCTTGTTTGCATAAGTTGCAGTTGATCTTATTTGGTAAGACTGTAAGTGTCCTAATTTGGTTTTAAAAGTAAAATCAATTGTAAATTTATTTAGACCAATTTACCTGCATGCCTGTTGTACATCACTGGGCCTGTATTGATTGTTTGAGATGGAACTCATTCCAAATTGTATTGATTTAATTCATTAGCAAATTTTTAGCAAAGCATATTTTGTTGTTTCAGGCCAGAAGTACATAAAGGCCCATTTGGAGACTGCAGGACTGAGCAGGGAAGGTACGGGTGGGGGCTAGAATTCCTCAAATTAATAAGATTTACAAGCAGCAATATGAATCATCTGTTTCGGATAAAAGAGGAATTTTCTAAACAATAACGAAGAAAAACTAGGACTGGAAAAAGCCTAGATAAATTGATAGGGGGAAAAAAAATCTAGTTGGTGAAATAAGAATGGGGTGAATAATTCATAAATAGTACAGTCGTTGTGGTCGTTTTAACAGACATTTTGATTTATGGATTTAAGTACCTAAAATAGCTCAACAATTTATAAATCATCTTAAAATCAACAGATCATGAGTAGATTTGTCTGGCTTTACAGCAAGGCAGTTGAGCTGCATTTGTTACCTAGGCAACTGAAGGTACCTCAGTTACCATGGCTACAGCTCCCTTAAAATACGGTTGGCAATTCCTCCCTCCCCAACTTTTGTGACTATTTTGAAAAGGAATTAAAAAAAAAAAAAAGTCCTAATACTCTGTCAACACTTGCACTGAGACAAAAGGTCTGCAAAATGCAAATTTTGTCAACCCACAAGGCCGGGTAAAAGAGAAGCTAATTTTTCTGCTGCAAATCTTTAGATCAGTGAGACACTGTGTTATGAAGAGCTTGGATCTGGGAATCCACAATCTTGGATTTTGAAGAGCTTGATCATCACAGCTCAACATTTCACATCAAAACCCAGCTCTGCGGCTCACTGGAAGAAGTGGTGCAGAAATGGACTCCTACCACATTGAAAATTCTCTGCGTATCAAAGCTCCCCACAAACAGGCGGCTGCCTGGATTGCTTGATGACTATGAGAAAAAGGGTCAGAAATCCTGGATTCTTGTTTCTGAGGCAGACGAGGTGGCAACAGGGAGTGCATTCACCTCCCCAGACTCCAGTCAGTACCCAAGATGTGCTTCCTGTGCCTGGAAAGGATGGCTTTATGGAGGAAACCATTTACCGCACTCAAATCAGTGTCTTCTGAATTATCCTGAGGTTAGAGTGGCATTTGTGTTGCTAAACTGCAAGTAATCTGTTTAGGGAAGTTGCTTGCACCTAATGCATCAGGATGGGAAAAGGCTTTTCTGTCTTTCCAGAAAATTGTGTCCCTTAATGTGAGACACAGGGCATTCAAGGAAGAGGTCACAATGCCTCCTTCACCTCATTGAGGTTATACTGTGAGTTAAATATAAAAACACTTCAAGTTCTGATTAAGAAATAATTATTTTTTTTTAATAATCATGAACTTTGATTTGGGTATCTTCTGTTTCCCAACTAGCTCTGTGTTTTAATATCACCTTTAACTTTCCCTCCCTAGGAAACAGTTTTTTATGCTCTCCCACAACATTCAATTCCACATAGTTGGTGGTATGAGCAGGCTTGTGGCAGCACACAATTGCCACAAATCACTCAAGAATTAGAAATGGAGCGAGTGAAAATAATCCCTCCAGGGTAAATGCAATTTTTCATCTTTGTTTTCTAACAGAATACATGGCTTGAACACAAGTCCTGCCTTTCTCCTCTCTTCTCCAACTTCGCCCCCAGCCTCCTCTCAGTATCCCTTAAATTTTTATGCAGTTTTGTGCCTATTATATGGATACTTACTTGGGAAGATTTCCAGAAGTGATTAGTGATTTCTGCAATTCACAGTTATTGAGTCTCCAAACCAAAATCTCCTTAAGGGCTAAATTTTAATAAGCCATCAGTCTGATCATGATAAAATATCTCATAAGATTTCTCAGTGTTGAGGACTTCAAAGTCTCACGACAAAGTATTGAGGACACTAGAAAGGGCAGTGGAAACGTTTTCACCCTTTTCTTAACCCAGAGTGGCCATTTCCAGAGTCACTGATGTCACAGGGTGGCACAAAGAATAAAATTCTGAGAGCCTACACAGATCTGAGCACTGCCCCCCCCATTCTTTGCACCCCACACCATTTGCTGTGTGTTGGACTCACTGCGCTGCAAGGTTAAAAGGAAGAACATGGCTCAAGGACCAAGCTGGAATTTCACAACCAGGCTGCTTTGAACTCTGCAAACACAAGTTCTGGGGGACCACATCTTGGCCAAAAGACACAGCACCCGAACAACAGCCCCGCATTCCAAATTTCACAGACTGTTCGCTCATGGGGAAGTTTAGATATTAAGATACAGGTTTTGAACAATATGCCCTAATTTTTGCCCCAATCCAAGATCTCGAGACTGGTATTTTTGTAGTCAGAGTTAAAACAACATACTTGAGAAACACAAGCTCTAAACACAATCACCTTGTGTAGGGGACAGAAGCAGTACCTACTTGTTTTGCCTTAAAAAAACAGTTGCAGAGATTGATACCTACATTAACATTTCAACAGCACTTCCAAGGTGTAGAGTTCCACACTGTTAAATGCTATGCAGTATTTTGGATTCTTTGTAGTGCAGGTAGATGCATAATATTCAAACAGAGGTATTTCAAATGAAACACATTTCCTTTATGTCTGAGGTTAGAACTCAGAAACTGAGTAGGTTCTTCAGCCACACTTAGCATCATACCTGCACGTGCACTTAAATAAACCAAAGAAATGAAAATACACGACAGATGATACAGCCAGAAGACAGTAAACAATAATAGATAAGAGGATCCTATTATCCAACAAGATGTTGAGTGTACTGCAGAACACAAGCTAAACACAGTTGCACAATATTGCTAGCAAACCTTTTAGAATATTGTACATTCCTTTCACCTTATGCAGAAAGCAAATTTTCTCTAGGTTTAGGCTATGACTTACCTTGTGATCCTTTCTGAATATTTCCATCTTTCTTTTGACCTTCACTGCACAAGAGGTTAGTTTCAGAAGTGTTTGCTTGTTGCTTATGCAATACATCTCACAGGAGGGGTTCAAAGGACTCCCCCTGAGCCTTTTGTAGCCCCAGCTAAAAGGGGTTAACAGAGAGATGTACTCAGTGCAGCACCAGATGAGAGGGTAGCTCTCACCTGCAAAGGGCCGTAGGAAGCCCTTCTGACAATGCCAGGCAATCAGCTCTGCAGCAACACCCCGGGAAATGCTCCCTCTGCAAGGCCTCCACAGCTGCTAACACTGAACTGGCTTTTGGGAGGGGTGGTCACCGCATGTAGCTGATAGCAGGAGTGGTGTCACAGGTGCTCGATGTGACTCACCAATTTAGCCTTAAAAACAGAACAACGAGGGCAAGGCTTTTTCATTGCTCTCCTCCATGAAAGCACAGAGTTTTTGGGTGTCCGTAGGCACGCACTGCTGTGGCTAGATTGGGTACTGTAGGAGAAAATATTGTACCATGGAAAGAAAGGATGATACAACTCTCTCCTTGAAATCAGGATGGTGCTGTCAGCAAGGGGGGTGGCAGTGTGCTCTAACTGCCCTGTGTCACATACCATGGTGAGCTCATGCCATGGCAGGTGCCATCATGGGTTTGGGTTGTATGGTATGTTTTCTGTAAAATATCACTCGTATACTTGCCCACAAAACAGTGCAATCTCACCACAAAGAAAATGGGCTGTTTTCCATGAGATGTAAGAAAAAGAATAAAAAAATTGCTGGGGAAGCAAAGTGTGTGACTGCCTGAACAGGAGACTGGCACCACATGGCCACCTTAAGGGTCCAGTTGCTTACTGCTGACACATTGAAGAGTGGAGCCACGGAAACACAGGAATAAATATTTTCTTCTTCAGAGAGGCAGGAGAACTGATGTTGAAAAAAATACCCTCAATCTTGCTGGTCTGAGTCAAGACAGACTATACAGGATCCTTTAGGCTGGAAGTGACTTTTAAAGGTGATCTGGTCCAACACCCTGTAATGAGCAGGGACATCATCAACAACATCAGATTGCTCAGAGCCCTGTCTAACCTGACCTTTCATCTTTCCAGGGATGGGACATTACAACCTCCCTGGGCAACCTGTTCTGGTGTTTCATCATGCTCATAATGAAAAAAACTTCTTCCTTTTATCTAAGCCTGAATCCCTCGTTCAGTTTAAAACCATTAACTCTCGTGTAATTGCAACAGGCCCTGCTCAAACGTCTGTCTCCATCTTTCTTATATGACAAAAGCTATTTTGGAAGTTGCCTAAAAGAGCTACCAACACAGTTTTATAAGTTATGTTGTCACTAATTTGGATATCTTAAATGGCTCACAGCCAGTCAAAACCTAGTACTGACAAAGATTGCTGTCAGTGGAAATATTGCATGCCCCCATCCTGTGCATTATCCTTGCACAAATTAAGCTGTGCAAGGGCCTCTGCCTAACCAGGGAGTGAAAACATCCTTTGTTTTCCAAATACTGTCTAATTTTTTTAATAGTTTTTGGATTTTCTTTTTGGGTTTTAATAGTCATAAATAATGTGGATATACTTTTATATAATTATATAATAATACCGATATTTGACGTTTAGGTTTTGTAGAACAAAGGCACAAAAAGGTCTCAATAGTTAGTAACATATTTTGGCCATCTAGGAGCTTAACAGGACTTTTGTGCTACACACTGCCCAAAGGTAGGAAAGAACTGTGGCCATAATGCTTTAAAAGCACAAAATGGTAGCTATGGATCAAGCTAAGGAAACAATATGGAAGGAAAAGTGCCTACAACACACTGCTAGTCATAATCTGGAAAACAAAAAAAATAGAAGAAATGGTTTCTCTGAATTATGTGAAATTATCCAAAATGAAGCAGTCATTCAAATGCCTGAGGTTTAACTTCCTTATTTTTAGCCACCTTGTTAAGAACTCTGGCTTTTCAGGGAATACATCATCTGTGACATCCATCCACATAAACCGCAGTGAAAGTAGGAAATCCTGAGCTCAACATTTACTGGCACTACAGCGATCCCAGGGCTTCCAGTTTTCCAGGGTGAGGAGTTATTTTGAGTGCCTCCGTTCTGAGGCGCTAAACTCAACTATCAGAGGGTAAACACTCAGCTGCTCCCAGAATTTAAATCCCTTTGCAACATATCCCACAGAGTCAGAAATTGAGGTTTCAAAATCCATGGTCAAATATGAAATAAGTTCATCTGTAGAAGAATTCTATCATAATTATTTTTGCTACAGTATTTTCCTTCGGGAAATTGGATTAAGGACCCCACCACCGCAGGCACTTCAGACCCAAACTGCTCACCTTTGGGGCTTGATGCATTCTGGACCTTCCACTTCATCCTATGTTGGAGCTGCCACACCCCAGCAGCTCTGGGTGAGTGTGTGGAAGGTGTGCAGACAGACCTCACACCCTGCCCGAGGCTGGTTAGGTAGCCAGCCTGCCTGCATGGGAAACTACTAGAGGTTGGACAGGTACTCATTTTAATTTGTCTTGAAGCAGAGAAGCATTATTGTCTGCACACAAATGTGATCTGGAACACACACCAAATACCTTGGCTTAAAAGCCACAGGGAGAAAAGTTGGCCTTGCATGAGTTAAGGAGTTCTACATTCAGGGCAAACCCTCCCTGCGTTTCAGATGTTTCCTTTTGGACTTTTGCACTCAATACTCCCACACACTGAAGGGTTTCCTCTTGCAAAAAAAAGGTAAGTAAGCAGGGCATGCTCTTTCTAAAGGAGCTGGAGACCACAGGGCAGCCTCTGCCTCCTTCATACCTGTAACAATGTCATTCCACGGGGCTGGCGTGAAGCTGAGCTTGGTGAATCAAACCTCACTGAGGGTGGACTCTGAAAGGCTGCAGAAATAATGTCTCCAGCTCTATGAAAGGCTTCTAGCACCACTCCAAAAGTAGGTTTGAGAGAGGCTGCACACCATATAAGCATAAGCATATGAATTAAGCCACCTTTGGGCAAGTCACAGTGCAGAAGCTGTAACAAAAAGGGGAAAAAAATAGACCATCAGCAAGTTAGAGAGGAAGGAAGTGTGATTTTCTCAGGAGATAAATCCAGAACAAAGGTGGTGAGGTGAGATCCTGAAAATCCTAACGCATGACACCACCACCATGCATTGCTATAAAACTCTCCTTTTTAGTTTAGAAGAGAAGATGTGCAGAGTACAAAAAATGTTACCTACTGCCTAACAGAAAAAGGTTGAAACTCCTAGTATGAATGGGCAATTAAAGTTCCCTGGTTTCATTTGCCATGTGTTCGTTTATGTTCCATGGATATTACTTTCTCAGTTTCTTTAATCCTAAAGCTTTTGACAGAACTGACAGCATAAAAGTGTGTGGCATCATCTGAAAATGAGATTAATAATTATATTGAATTTGTGCAGCAAAAGCATGAGCATATGAAAACAGATGTCTAGGACTCATGGGATGTTTGAAAGTTTAGTGATTGTTAGCTTCCAAAAGAAGCAAAACACCTGAAAATTTCTAAATGCTTAGTTGTCTGTGATGGATGGGACAAAAATGAACAAGCTTAAGATGAAGAAAAGATTATTTAGGTTAGGCATTAGAAAGAAAAAATATAGATTAAAAATGGTGAAGTAGTGGGAAAAATTTCCTGCAGAATTTCTATGCTATTCACCAGTAGACATCCTTAAAACCAGTCAGTGTAGCTGCCTTTGAGGGATGATCAAAGACTGTGCTTTAGGACAAGGAAATGACAAACTTGAAGGTCCCTATCAAGCATACATTTCTGTAGTCCCTCAGAGATGGAAGGCTTACTTTCACACTTACAGCTCCTTCTTCTGTGCCTCATCTACTCAGCTGCAGGAGTCTTGGGGCCCTTTTGGATCAGGAATCTATATATGTTAAGAATTTCCCACTGCGCCATTGCTGAGAAATATGAAACATCCCTTGGTCCCACCATACTGTTCCCATTTAGTTCTCACTACCAGAGTAGGGAGTAGCAAGGAAGCTTTGCAAAATAAATTCACTTCTCCTCTGTGTCAATGTTCCTATTAAATCCCAAGACTTACTCTGTCCCAGATGAAACTGGAAGGCTGGCCTGTGACCTACAAAGAGCCATTCCAGCCCTTGCCCGGTGACCACCTGGCTGGCCATGTGGCCCCAGAAGAGCACTGTACATACCCCACTTCCAGTTCTGATGCAGCCTTGCTTATCCCAGTATCTACCTTGTCAAAGCACACGGCTGCCTGCTAGGACTAACATTTGAGGGATCAGCTTCTAATTTATTTATTGCAATGTCAACACCGAATAACTTAAGCATATTTTCCACAGATGACTGCACATTTTTTTTAACACGCTGTTTCATGTCTGCGTGCCACAAAGCATTCCAAGATTTTTTTGCAAGCTGTCATATATTTTTTGGCATTACCTAATCATTTGATCCATGAGCTGCTAGTGGACTTTTTATCTGACTCCAGAGCAAGCTCCATCTATCTGAGAGCCTCCTTCTTCAATTTGTCTCAGCTACGAAACGTGAATTTGAATGATCTTGTGAGTGAACCTGCATGTTTGCTGATGTGAGCTTCTCTATCAATTGTCTTATCATCCCACTGAAAGACTGCTGAGAGGGTCATCTCTCCGTTCACAGAGAACAGCTTGGTGCTAACATCTGATTGTGCCCTCATATACCTACACCACACCCATAAAAAAAGAACTATTATTTTCCCATGCAAATAATTTCCTTTTCATGATCATTGCTCACAGGATCTTGAAACATCTTCCATTAGGATTCCTAATGAAATATTGCAGAGGGTGCTTTTTGACAGGGTCCCAGCTTTCGCTCACTTCCCCAGCATTATCTGGTTGCTAGTATCATGTGCCTACATTTAGTCATCTGATCAGTCATACAGATTCAGTATTACCTTCAAAAATTCAGCAGAATTACTGGCACATTAAAAATGAGTCATTTGTTTGAATCAGGGTCCATAGCTCTAAGAAAGCCTGGAAAATTGGTCTTGACATAATAAAGTGTTTGTAAAGCTAAGTATTTTAAAGCAGCTTTCACTTAACCCGTACTTTGGCTGAGCTGCAGCAAAAAGATTTGTCTCGTTAAATATTTTGGTGACACATGGGCTAAACTAAATTAATTTTAAATTAAGAGTGGTTAAAGTACCATTTACAGATTAAAACAAAAAAGGCAAAGCTTTGAGGGTCAAGTCACAGATGGGCAAATGTTGGCATTTTCATGGAAGTGCAGTAGTTTTGAGAGACAAACTTCAATCAGATAAACTACTGTAAAAGAAAGCTGGTAAAGTACTTGAAGAGATACCTTGTAAATAGAAACCCTGGGGCTTTATGCAGGTCTAGCACAGGTCTCTGGGTATATTTGAATTACTGATGTTTTATGGAAAACCAACTCCTATGTTGCCAGCCGAGATTTGAAACTCTTCAGAGCCTAACGTTTTCCTGCAAGTATTTACCAGTGATAGACAAAGTGAAAAATTACGAGACTTGGGATTTTTATATTATTCTGCCCATCCACATCCCTCAGCCCTCTCCCACTTCCCCGAAACAAACAACAAAACTCCGAAAGAAACTAACCCAAACACAGTGGATTTCACTAGAGTCACAATATACTTTTCTGGAAGCTCTGTAACTCTGAGAGTACCATTGCTTCTCCTTCAGAGACAAAGTTCTGTGGTGAGTTGTATGTTCTCACCTCCCGTTTCAGTCTTGGCAAGCCTTGGGTCCTCCTAAGGGAGAAGCAGCAAACCTCCTGCTGCTCAGAGGCCCCGTTCATACAGACTGAGATGAAAACTGGTTAGTTTGTCTTCGCTGGTTCAACAGGACCAGGAGTGTTATCACGTAGTGATTTAAAATTTTTTGTCATCAGAACCAAAACTCACTGGAATAGATCAGTAGAAAGAGATGACGCCACTTATATAGAAAATTTCCTGATGCTTCAACAGATGTAGCTCAATCAAAATGCCACCTTCCTCTGCTTTTCATCCAGAGGTTCTGGGAAGGGCAGAATCTCCTCAATTTCCCTATAAAATAGTAGGGATTAAGAATCACTTTTAAAAATATTTCTGAGAGCAGATGGAAAGGAAAAGGCTGGCAAATCTTCTCTGAGTGTGTTGTGTTTCTTTTCTCCCATCTAGCTTGAGTAGGATTGTTAAATGATTCTGAGCAGTATCAAAGGAGAAGAGCACGTGTCTGCGCCGTGCAGCTGCTACTAACTCGCTGTGAACGTGTGATCTGGAATGAATTATGAATAGCGTGCCGTGTACACCGCTATTTCCTAGAAAACAAACTCTGGAGTTACTGAAACCTGACTTGCAAAAGCCCTGCTGCTTCCACTGCCACCACACACTTTCCTTGCTGTCTCTGATCCAAGAGTGCTGCCAAGACTTGGCCAAGGCCTCCCTTCCCAGGTCCCCAATCCTGACATATATTGGTCTGGACAGGGAGCAGACATAAGTTGGCAGACAGTTCCAAGCCCCAAAGAGTTTATTATCTCAATAAATTTTAAAAAATAGACAGAGAACGGTGCAAAAGATGCAGGCTCACGTGCTTGAAGAGTAAGAATATGTCAGTGGTGGAGGTTGCAAAAGAGCCTCACTCATTTGATTTCTGCCCCAGTACTTTCGTCACCAGCCTTCACTGCACATCTGCACTGAAGTCTGGAAATTCCAGGCACCACATCAATGAATTCCAGCAGGTTACCCAGCATATTTATTTAGAACCAAGCATAAATAAGGTTTCTTATCTCCAAGACCAGAACTATCTAAGACATTCAAGGTAAAGTGCTGTTTCAGAAAACTACTCCCAGAGGTAAACAGCAAAACCTATGTATTTAATGCTGTCTGGTCTAATCCTCAGACCTTTTATCTAAGCCTAGCCTCTAAGTCTTCACGTATTAGAAGGTTTATTTGGGATTTAAGACTGTTGGACTTTTGTTTTCCTTCCATGCTGAGTGGAAAAATGCTGGCTAATTATTCACGGGTGGCTACATCTGATTCCACTACCTTGCTCCTTTTACAGCCATGTAAAGTTGATGTGAAACACCACTGTTATGAATTAATTGGTGCTTCATATTCCCACTGCACTGGCAAAAATGGCTGGGTTAGACATAAGGCAGGGAGAAGCAGGGGGAAGAGATAGATAGATAGATAGATAGATAGATAGATAGATAGATAGATAGATAGATAGATAGATAGATAGATTGATTTAATCAGAGGCAATATAAGTTAGATTGCGAAATTCTCCACTTAGGGGCATGACACCTTTTAGACTCTTTCAAAATAAACTTATTAAAATATAGCCGGTATTAACAGAAATTATGCAGGAGTGTAATTCCTTCTCTCTCCAGAATGAAAACATTTTAATGTAACTTACATTTTAATCCAAATCTCCCCCTTTAAATCTCCTCTCTGCCTTCGCTTATGGCTTTTGCGGTTTTGGACAACCTGAGCTTTTTTTTTTGTTGGTATTAGAGCCAGAAAAAAAAAGTGATAGCAAGAGCATTTCTAGTGAAATAGAAATCATTCATATGTCAAAGCAAATAAAAGAGTTTTGATCACTTCAAACACTTCACCTAGGTATTTTCTTTAATTATAGAAAATTTTAGATGCCATTATGTAACTCAACAGCATGTGACATCACTTCTTAAAATCCTCATTCATTTTCCTCAGTCCATTCAGATCCTAGGAAAAAGAGAAACTGCTGCAAACTGTAAGGAGAAAGATGATTAAGAACCACTAAATTATGCAAGAGCAATCCATTGGTTTGATTAGTTTTCAGACCATTAGTGAAATAAAGAGACAGACTTATTTTCAAAGACAATAGAACACGTGTGAGTCCCATAGTCTTCATCAGATTTAATCAGAATTGCCTATATCTGGATTTGACAAGTTATCATGCTAGGCACCATGGGTGAGCTCTTTTGGCCTCTAATGGTGGGCCAGAGAGAATTTTTTTTGACACCTTTGGCAAGAATTAATGCTGGTCTCCCTAGAAAAGCCTAGGGGGGCTGATTTTTGTGCTATTAGATTATGCTTACAGTTTGCTAAATCTCAGCTAATTAACAAAGAAAAATACTCAGAAAAAAAAAGGGGTGAGAGATATACGAACTGGGGATCACAAACGTAAATCTATGCCAATGATACTTGTGGTAAGCTGCTAAATTCCTGTGTTTCAAGAAGCTGCAGGTGATAAATCTACCAGAGATGGATGCCAGTGAACAAATTGTCAGGCCTGCCTTTCGGGCCTTTCCACACTTAAATTGAAGAAAAGTTAAATTGGAGAAAAAATACTGGGAGTCTTCCTGTCAATACCATTACTCAGACATAGTTTTATGAAATCTTGAAAGCAGACTCAAGCTTTCAAAGCCACAAAGTGCACAAAAACATGCCCATCCCTGGAAAAGGATGCTATTAAATACAGATAGGAGGAAGCAGACACTTCACACTCATTTAGGAGGTGCTTCCTGCTCTGCTGAAGCAGGGACTAAAAGCTCTCAATTACCCTCTGAAGCCAAGGTGTGCGCACACAAGGGCTAACAGCGAGAGAGATCATGGGCGTAGATGTTCTCTACAGATTGAGAACTTAAATGCCCGGTCAGAATTGGCTATTTGTTCCCTTTAATATTGCAAAACATCAGTTTCAAGATACTCACTGTGCAAGATCAGCCTGAAGGCTGTCCTAAGCAGGAAAAACTCACTCAGGTGATATATTTCTATACACCAAGAGGAGGATTGCATTTGGAGTCAGGATAAAGAAAGGGGCCATCTTCACAGACCCCTTAAAAAGCAAAATGGTTTTCTGTGAGTGCTACCTGTCTTAAGGAAGTGTCGGAACTTCCGTCTGCAGCCTGAATTCTCAGGGCTCTATAACTCCAAGCAATAATCTGCCCCAGGCTGGAATAAAGCAGACGTGCTCAGGCTGCTAGGAACATCTTCCTGACTTCTTGGTGCAAGATGCTTTTTGTTTCTCATTGTACTCATATGTAGACATTTAATCTCTGAGTTTTATTGATATCTTACACAAAATTGCTTTGACCACTTACAAGAGTCTTCAACTTATTTTTCAGGAAGACTGCTGATATACTAAAGGCAGTAACATTTAGATAAAAGCATATAGAAGTTGCATACATTTATGTAGGATCACAAAGCACAGGACCAACACCACCTATTTTACAGATGGAAAAAGGTGCATGGAGAAATTTCCCTATTTAACAGGAGAATCTGATAAAAAAAGATACCCACAATCCTGCTTCTCAATTTCCCTATTGTTTATCTCCCAGATATATTAGGCATTGATTTTAGCACATATCACTCACATATGTGAGTGTAGTAGATTCTCACATAACAGTGCTGCAAGAACCTGAAGTGTTCAGGGGAAAATATTGGGGTTTTTAAAAAATCTGTGACAATGGTTCTGATCGCTTTGGCAACAAAGCTGAATTTGAAAAGCAGAAGACTCTGTTTGCTTTTGTATCCTTCCAAGCTTATTTGCTCTTACTGGCCAAACACTGGCACAGGCTTCCCAGAGAGGCTGCGGGATCTCCAGCCTTGGAGATACTCAGACCTGGACCAGGCAAGAGCAGCCTGATCCAACTTTGAAGTTGTATCAAAAAACCTCCAGAGGGCCCTTCCAACCTAAATGGTTTTGTGATTTTATTCTCTTCCGTTTTCTTTGTATTCTATTAAATGGTTCACCTCAAACTGTGGCAAATCCATACTTTTGACTTTGTTTGCTAGTACAGAAGGGCGAGTGTAATTCTGGACTAGGTCTACCCAGGAAAGCAGACAAGAGGAATTTCTTGATTGCAGGAGAGTTTTGATAGTTTGAAGCATAGGTTGTTTTTGATGGGTCCGTTCCATTGGCAGCAGTTTTGCTTAGATTGTTGCACTGCATTCACTGGTAATACACAGTTAGAAGAAACTAATTCTTTTTAATCCCTGTATTGGCTACACTGTTGAAAAAAGTACACTATGAGTAACAGGAAACTAAAAGAGTATTTGAATAATATTTTAATTATCACAGTTGCTCATGCTCATGAAGACAGGGAAATACTTCGTATGACATCTCTTGTCAAGGTGACACCCAAGACAAACATGAAGGTAACAGATGTAGGGAGTGGAATGGCAAGAGGTATTACCATGACCGTACTACTCCAACACACAGAGAGACTCAGATGTATACAAATTATTTAACTGATTAAAGAAGGATTAAGCAGAGCAACTGTGGTAACAAGACTTGTGAATTTTGGCCGGACTGCACTGACTGTACCCCTCAACTATCATGGAAACAACCAAGAGATCTCCTTTAGGCTGAGGAAAGACTGAGAAAAGCTGAGAAAGCTGGAGTTGGTCAGCTTGGAGAAGAGAAAGCTCCAGGGAGACCTTATTGCTGTCAACAATACTTAAGGGGGGCTCATAAGAAAGATGCAGACTGACTTTTTAGTAGCTCCTGTTGTGACAGGACCCAGGGTAGTGATTTCAAACTAAACGAGGGAAGATTCGTACTAGAAGAGATTTTTTTACAAAATGAAGGTGGTGGAACACAAGCACAGATTTCCCAGAGAGGTAGTGGATGCCCCTTTGTGGGAAATATTCAAGTCCAGATTGTAATTGTAATCCAACATCTTCTAAAATAAGACTCATCTAATTCCAGTACAAATCTTACACTGTAACGAGAATCTCTTCAAGAAAACTGTGTCTGGTGAAAGCCAGTAGATCTGTGTCCTTCGGGATCAGCTGACAGGCTTACCTGAAACCTCTTCCTTACCCTCCATGTCCCCCACTCCCAAAAGATCTGGAGAGGGGAATTGAGAACAGAGGCATTTGTGAGCTCAGTTTGATATGAGACTCTTCTCAACCTGTGGCTGGGGTTCGGCAAGGAAGTCTGATGATGCCAAGGAGTCTGCTCCTTGTTGTAGAGCCCACCTGAGGCTGCCACTAGTATTTACTAGCACCTTTCTGAGATCTGAAAAAACACAGCTCTCACTAAGCTGTGAGCAGCCAAAATACTGCTGACACCATGCTGGGAAAAGTCTTGCATGGCAGTTGTCCTGCAAGGTGTGCTCTCTCTTTAAGGCAAGAAAGTAACAGAAGACCAAGTTCAGGAAGGCACAATTTCAATATGGACTTAACCTTAAATCCCACAGGAAGTCCTGAGATTTAAATGCTTGCTTAAATTTACACTTCACACTAAAGAGCTATCTGTATAGGAATGGATTTTAGCGTGTACTTATATACCGCTTTCCCTCCCAGGCTGAATGTTAGGCTGTCTTTGCAGGTGAGACTTGGCATCTTAAGCCCACAGGAAGAAGGCTTGGCATTATCTTTACATTTAATGCAGCTCTTGTCTCTCCCTGATGTTTCAGAATGAAAGGCCCCATACTTAACCCACTGTTTAACATTTCTCTCGTATCTTTCTTTCCACAGTATGTGGCATTTGCCTCCCTGTTCTTCATTCTGGTCTCCATTACCACCTTCTGCCTCGAGACCCACGAGAGATTTAACCCCATTGTGAACAAGACAGAAACTGAATTCATCGGGAATGACACCCAGGTGCGGCACTACAGGGAAGCAGAGACTGAAGCCTTTCTCACCTACATCGAAGGTGTCTGTGTGGTCTGGTTTACATTTGAGTTCTTGATGAGAGTCACTTTCTGCCCAAACAAGGTGGAATTTATCAAAAACTCTTTGAACATCATTGACTTTGTGGCCATACTGCCTTTCTATCTAGAGGTTGGACTCAGTGGCCTGTCTTCCAAAGCTGCTAAGGATGTCCTGGGCTTCCTCCGCGTAGTCCGTTTCGTGCGAATCCTGCGAATTTTCAAGCTGACCCGCCACTTCGTCGGGTTGCGGGTCTTGGGACACACCCTCCGTGCCAGCACAAACGAATTCTTGCTGCTCATCATATTTTTGGCATTGGGCGTCTTAATCTTTGCCACGATGATCTATTATGCCGAGAGAATAGGTGCTAAACCAAATGATCCTAGTGCCAGTGAACACACACACTTTAAAAATATCCCCATCGGCTTTTGGTGGGCTGTTGTCACCATGACGACCCTGGGCTACGGAGACATGTATCCTCAGACTTGGTCAGGCATGCTGGTGGGGGCCCTCTGCGCTCTCGCTGGTGTGCTGACCATTGCCATGCCTGTCCCTGTCATTGTGAACAATTTCGGAATGTATTACTCCTTAGCTATGGCTAAGCAGAAGCTACCAAAGAAAAAAAAGAAGCATATCCCGAGGCCACCCCAGCTGGGATCCCCCAATTATTGTAAATCTGTCGTAAACTCTCCACACCACAGTACTCAGAGCGACACTTGCCCACTGGCCCAAGAAGAAATTTTAGAAATTAACAGAGCAGGTAGGAAACCTCTTAGAGGAATGTCCATCTGACCGTTAACCTCCATCCCGCGTAGTGATTTAAGATTCAGCCAGACTGCTTTCTTAGAGCAATGGGTAGCACATTTATCCATTCTAGTCCCACCATCACACAGTGAATAATATGTGTGAAGTCTAGGTTGCAGGGACAAATGGTACAGTGGAGGCTGATCAGCAAAACTAAGGATGAGAGCACGCTCTAGGAGCCCAAACTTTGGTCCTGGTTAAGGGCATACAAGTCTCAAGATATTTTGGAAAGCTGTTACATCTAGTGGAAGAATATTGAGAGTTCTACAGCTGTGTTGCTGGACTGTGTAATGCATCTCAGAGGCTCCTGAGAGCTGAATGCTTCACAGAGCAGAGTAGGAGCCAAGTACTCAGCAATTACAGAGCTTTCTGACAAAACAGGGCTGGAATTCGAAACAGCCAGATGCTTTCTCATTTGTTCCCATTTGGGACCTTTCAGCTGTTTTAAATGGCAGATATTGTACATCTCATTACAGAAACTAGGTGCCTAGTAAGTTGAAGGGACAACTATACCATCATGCATATTCATGAGACAATCCCGTCTCTTTCTGATGATTAACTGCAAAGTAGAACAACAGCTCAAATTCTTGACACTAATGCAAAATGACTCACTCTGAGACAAGACTAGATGTAAGGATGTTTATTCCATGGCATGCAAATCAATCTATTCTATAATAGTCCACTAGAATTTAGCATTTAGAACTATGAAGAGTTTTGAACCACATTTTCTAAAACATGCTCCTTTTGCAAGTATGGGTTGGTGAGTTACAGCTCTTTCAACCTTCTAGCAGCAAAGGCCAACTGGAAAAGGTCTGACTGGTCATTACTGGCTGGTTTGGCCTAAACAGTGGTTGCCTCGTTCTTATTTTTAACTGTACTGATTCATGTTAGCAATAGGTGAAACCAGAGCAAAATTAACCATACTAATTCTACTGGGAGGGGGGGAGGGAAATGGAAAGAATACTAGTCACCATGGAATATATTATAATATCCCATGGCTAGTGGTTAATTATGGGAATATCTCAGTTCTATGAGACTCCTACAGCGCACAAAATTACGGGGCTCCAATTTGATTTTTTAAACCCCATAATCTACCTCTACCCATGGAATATCACTATTTATTCTATGGAGTAATTTGAAAGTAGATAACCTTGTTGAAAACAATGCCAGCTTAATTTTTGGCAGATGTTCCAGCCAAGTTGCATAGTAGACATTCTTCAGCCTTTTCAGAATATCCCCCTGCGTTGTATTAGAAAGGACAGATCGCCAGCCAAGTGATCTCAACTGACGTAGAGTTCAAAAGAGGTGTTTTGGAAGAGCTAGCGTATACCTATGATGGTCTTGTGTTATCATTTTTTGCTTTGAAGAAAATTCTGATTTGTTATTCATTGTGAGTGAGATATTTTCTCGTCATCTCATAGCCATGCATGTTGATGTCATTGTGAGAAGCACAAAGAAAGTGAGACTTTCCTTTGTGTGTGACTTCACCAATGCCAATGCTAATTTTGGAGGGGAAGAGCTGGTGGGAATCTTTCTCTTCTTTCCTATTCTCTTTTCTCTTCCTTTCTTATTTCTTTTCCCTTCTGTGCAAGTATGTAAAATCCATTCAGAAGGTAAATAGCTTTCATTTTGTTTTTGTTAAAGGCTATTTCCATTGCAACAGGCCAATCACAATTCACGTGACTGATAGACTGTACCAATTGTATCCTTGGCGCACACAAGCGATGGTTTTATCATCCATTCCCCTCAGGTTGCAAATGCTTATCACAGCTCATGTTCAAGCAGCAAACTTCCTCATAAGCAGATGCCTTTGTGGCATCACGGATCAAGAGGGAAAGAGGGCACAGCAATATTGTGTGTCTCCTACCATGAGCAATGTGCCAACTGCCCCATGATAGGGTGCAAGAGATGCCAGACTCTGGGGTACTTTAGCAGCCAGCTACAGAGTGAAATCAGCTCAGACATCCCCGGCTTTATAAGGTTCCTTCCATTACCTACCCTGGTCCTCTCTGGGAACTAGAGGACCCGGAACTCTACGAGTTCAGCACAATTCCGCGCTGGTATCCTGAGAATACGTGTAATTTTGGTTCAATGTGGAACTGTTTCGCCACCATCCATGCTCTAAAATCAGCTGTTACCACAATATCCATGAAGTATTGATAGTAGCAGCAACTTATCTATTTCTGCAATAATTAAGAGAGACTATTTTTATATACATATACAAGCATATATATTTTAAGAAGTAACAAAGCACACTTACACTTCAGCTAACAAAATTGTAACACTGTAGCTGGAGTTCTGTTTCTGATAATTATTATGCACCACTAGCAGCAAAAAATATTGCCTGCATCTTTTAGCTTCCAAATACGGAACCATCTATATGTGTGCAGGAGAAAAGCAAAAAATACTAAGATCAGAACCAAACTGTTAAGACAAGATCTGCATTGCCTGGGATGTTAATTTTTCATTTCTGTAATATGAAGCATTCACAGGCACTGACTTGTTTTGGAAACTATCACCTGCACTTTAAATGAAAACAGGGACTTGCAAGCAGAGAATGTTTCCTGTACTGTAAAATCTTTAGATTGGTTAACGTTGCCTAACTGTAAACAACTAATTAATATTGCACTAGGGACACGGAATGGGTGCCTAACTTTTCTAAAATAGTGCCCAAGCTGTCCAGCATATTTCTTGTAATTTTTAACTGTAAAGCTTCAGTGTGACAGTGTCTAGGTCACATAAGATCATGTGATTTGTATCCAATGTGTTATTAAAAAACAAAAAGCCTACTTAGCTGCTCAGGTGTAAAGGACATCACATGAAGTTATTAATTCCCTGTATTATTCGTGGTGGAATGATTAAACACATCACCAAATAGGGCTGAGCATGAAGCAGTTCCACACATGACTCCCTCACTCATGCACCGAGTCAGCACTTCACATCTGTTCCTGGTCCATGCCCTCAGGGCCAAGGGGGCTCTACAGAGAGCTCAGCACAGCTCTGCCTGGTGCCTCCTCCCAGGATAAGGAGCACTTTCCTGGCACAGGCACTCAAACAGCAGAGCTCTGCCCACAGGCTGCACAGCTGCTGCCAACAAAGCTGTGGTCATTTGCAGACAAAGCAAAGATGCCTTGAATTTAAAGTCTGGCAGGTTTGAATTAAGATTTTTTTATTGCCCCCAACACTCTCAGCAGCTCAGTCCTGGGCTAATCTACACCTGGCAGGAGGGTATCTTTAATTAACAGCACTTGATTTAATTCAATATAAAGATGTCAGAATTTCATTCTAGCATACCTCCCCTTCCTGCAGCAGCCCTTCCTGTTTTCCATCCCAACTGATCCCACCAGTGGGTGGCTGGGAAAGCAGCAGAAGGGAGGAAAGGCATTTCAGAGTAGAGGATGGCAGAGCTACTGCTGCAGGGAGACCTTCACCAGCAGCATTAAGAAAGGAGAGATTTCCTCTATAAAAAACACTGTCTTCAAGGCAGTTTCTGCTGCCCATAAATCCTCAAGATACGGCTGTAAGAGTGCCTGGTGGAGCTGGGCCTGATACAAAGCAGCAGATTTCACCTGACCAATTTGACCAAAACTCCTTGACCTGGGGATATCTCACACTACAGAGGACCACGTGTCCCCTCACTTAACATACACCCACCAAGTTCTAGCATCTCCGTGTCAAAGGATTAATGTTGTTATGTTGCAGCGTTGTTTACAGGCCCTGTTCAAGATCAGGGCTTCATTTTGGCATCACTTCATGCAGGACAACCACTATACTGCAATCAAATACCCAACAGGCTAAGTGGACAGCAAAAAGGAAAGGGAAGTAATCCCCAATATTTTCATTTGACAGGAGGTTTAATTTAATTGAGCAAGATTACTTGAAAGGTCTGTGGCAAAGCCACTAATTGAATATAACTAAATAAGCATCAGTCAACCACAGTCTGCTGTGCTGCACTGTCTTTTATCTCAAGGCTTGAGTATTCTAAATAGTTAGTATCATAACAGAAGTAAAAAAAAAACCAAAACCCCAAACAAACAAACCCGGAAAAAGACAGTTTCAACCACTTAAACTTGATTTTTGTCCCAAACCTCACACTGCCCTACAAGTATAATTTAATTCAGTACATAGTGAAATATTTTAAGGTGCAAGTTTGTAAGAAAACCTCAAAACATGAAAAACAAATATTGACAGCTCTCAGTTTTGTTTTGAAAGTGTTTCTCAGCTCCTCAGTCCCTCTCTTCCATGAGCTGTGTGCTTACCTGCAGGACAGGTTGACTGCATGGTAACATCTCAGAGTTGTCACCGAATGAAGCAGTGAATATAAATTCCCAATACTATAAAAGAAATTTAGAACTTGAATGGGATTTATAACTTCATTTGATGCCTGCAGTACTGTCTGGTGCCATACAGCAATGGTCTAAAGAATGCATTCATAATACATAAGGCAAGGAGATGGGTTATTTGGGGTTTGTTCAGAGATCTACCCCACCCTTGTATTCTTTTCATATGTCTATTTACAATACCAGCACACACAGCGTTTATATTGACTTAACATGGCCAAATTAAGAATTTCTCACCTCTCTGATCTCCTCTGCATGCAGCTTCACTTAAGCTATACTCCCAGGATATCCTATCTGCATACAAATGTATTGTGCAGGCTCTTTCACAGTGTACTGATGGCAAAATTCTCTATTCATTGCATAGCTGTAAAATACAGAAAAAAAATTACTAGAATTGAGGCACCTAAGAGGAGAGGGAAAATGTCTGTCATTACTAACACAGACTTCAGCTTCAGAAAAAAATTCTGTGGTTCTTTTACTTCTCTGCCCCAAAGCCAATTTTCAATAACCCACTCCTAGACTATCCCGATGTCTGAATAGTTAAAGTAATCCAAGTCTATCACTGACAGAAGGGAGGTACAAAGTTGCAGTGACTCCAGTGTACTCCATGGTCAGATGAACTGGAACAAGCTGTGATGTTAGGAACCCATTATTTCAATGCAATTTCCCAAGAGAGAGCTGATCTCCTTTTAAAGAAATCGTGTGGAATTACCGATTCCAGCTTTATCACTCACGCTTTCTGAAGGAGCTGCTCTTTTCTCAGGGCTTCATTTTTCATCCCTTCTGTCATCATAACCTAAATAACCTGTATTCCTTGTGCAACACACCGGCTCTAACGTCAGAAGTGTGCTGAGCACTGTAATTCTAGTGCCAGTGCTCAGTGGGAGCTGGGAACTCTTGGCAGCTCTTGTCAGAGGCCCATTATGCTGCCTAACATTTCACTGTAGCTTCTGAACCTCAGTGGCTTTTATGGAGAGCAAAGCATTGTTAAAGCCATAGGTATGTAGTCACTGTGGTGGTCCTTCAAACCACGGGGAAGCAAATTCTCTGATCAAATGTCTCTGAACATTATAAAAAAAATCTCATCTAATTTCATTGTCATAGAACCTTTGCCCCTCTCTGTAAGATGGACAGTAGACAGCAAAGTAACTGCTAAGGGTTTGGGTCTGTTTCAGCTCAAAAAGCTGAGGTGTTTTAATTTGTTGGACATAAAAAATACTAAAAAGGCAGTGAAAAAGGTAATAGGGAGGTGTTTTTTCTTTCCTCACCATACTTAGCCTTCCTAGCCTTTAAAATCCAAAACTCCTCACTCTGAAATAGCAAATGAGGTAATGATCACATCTTGATATCACTGACGATGGACAAATTGCTAACAGCTCAAAACAAAAAGAATAACACTCAGTTCTTCTCGTCTAACTTAAGTTTCATTTGCCTGATGTCCCACTCATATTGGAAGAAGAATCAGGCAGCGTCAGAGAGTAATCCAGTCATTTATGACCTGAGTTGCTCTCTGGGGGTGCCTTTCTCCATAAGAGAATGCAGGTTACTGCAGCTCCAACTCAATATTCTCAGTTAAGTGCCTACAGTTCTGTGGAAGCACTTTGGATCTATTCCTTGCCCCCTGCCCCATGTGGCATTCCTGCAATCTCACAGCTGGGGTTCACATGTAAAGCAGAATTTATAGCTAATATGATGTAATACCTTGTACAATTATTCATCTGTCACTTCCTGTAGAGATAAAACCGGTGGGTGTCACTTGTACTACGGTACTTGTTGACTCTAGAATGTGAGTAAAAAATAACATCCTCTATGCCAAGTAATTTTAAAACAAAGAGGAGGAGCTATGGATTCAAGCACAGTGCTGTATGTTTCCTGCTTTTCTCTGGCACTAGGTGAGATATGAAAAAAAATTCTAAAATTAGAAAATCTCCCCACACAAGCCCTGTGGGCCAGAGGCAGGGCTGAGTATGTTTAGGGACAGGGCTGTACTAAGCTAAAAAACAATTGCAGAACTAAATAATAAATTTTAGGACTTTTCATGCCTTAATAACCTAATAAGCACAAGGCACTTTTAGTCATGGGAAAACACAGATACAAGCACTCCAGCCAAATAAGGCCAACCTCTGCCAATCCTCCAGCACAAAGCAGATGTAAATATGGTAAATCCTCTTTCTCAAGCACATGCCTGCCACTGCAGCTCCCATGCCATCCAGTGCAGAATGCATTCCTGGAATATGAAAGAGATAGTCTTTCTATCCTTTTTCTAGGATCTCTTCCTTCTGCTGGACTGAGTATGATTGGTGTTTGCAGGAAAGATACAAGAAAAGGCACCTCTGTGCAACAAGTGCATCTCTGCTGTAGTACAATTAAGCACACTAGATCACTTACCTGTTACTACAAAAGGCCAGGGGCAAAAAGTTGTAGAGTATGAGGTCCCAGTTCTGTGCCCAGTCCACCTGCTTGTATCCCTCTTGGACTATACTTGCTGGATATTTTCTCCAAGCCTTTTGTTTACTTGCTTGTCTGTTTATAAGCACAAAGCCGAAATAACAAGCACTCTACCATTCCTGCTGTCATTGTTCTTTGTATTCATTCATCCACATGCCACGTCTCAGACACCTTCCATACTGTATAGATCATCATACTGTATTCCTCAGTCAGAGCAGTAATATAAGATTGTAACATGACTCACCTGACTGCATTTTCCTGCAACCTCTAGCTGACGTGTCAATGACCCCTCTGGTGTTAGTGAGACTCTCAGCTGTTCAGGATAGGTATAAGTTAAACCCCCAGAAGGATCAGGATGAAACTAGGAAGGATCTTCCAGAGCTCTTTGCAATGCGGGATTTCCAGGAGCAACGGTTCTCAGCACTGCATTAAGCACATATCCAGTAATGCCTGTAAATAGCAAGATGCACTGGATCGCCTTTCCTAGAGCTCCTGTACTTCTCTGGCAGTACCAGTAGGTAGGCAGCCAACATACTGTCACCTCACTTCAAGAAGTAGTACCTCTCAAGGGTGATATTCTCTGGGAGTGATGTTACTATGTTGGCCGAGTTAGTACTGGGAGAGACGGTCACCACCGTCACTGGAGTGCCTTTCCTGGGGGACACGGCTTCCTGGAGGGACCCAGGTCAACACGGTGGTGAGTAAACGTTGAAGAGGTAGGTTGGGTTGGAAGGATTCTGCGTAATTCATGTAGCATACTAAATTCTGCTCTCGTGCCAGTGTAAAGTCCTTCAGTATGATCTACTCAGAAGAGCTTCATAACAACTTTCAAAATATGCATTAATATTAAAATCAGGAAACTAATAAAGATACCTAGATAAAGATACTGATTTTAATGGCCTTAGAATATTGGGGTAACTAAAATGAAGTTGTTATATAGGAATCTTAATTCTTTTACATGTTCTTCACATTTCTCTCTTTTTTCTCTTTCTCTCTTTCACTCTGTTTGTTAACATTTACTTGTTATTGCTGTACGTTGCTTGCGACTTGTGTATG
The DNA here is from genome assembly GCA_013398115.1 of Falcunculus frontatus. Taxonomy (NCBI): domain Eukaryota; kingdom Metazoa; phylum Chordata; class Aves; order Passeriformes; genus Falcunculus; species Falcunculus frontatus. Next base: position 1,709,969 of record VZRV01005009.1, read on the forward strand.
TTACAGACTGTCACATTTTATTCTGTGAAGTTTTTCTCCAAATCCCATCAACCTGAGCTCCATGTTGGGCAGCCGAGGAGATTACAATACAGTTCTTTATTGCAAAAGAACCAGGAATGTCACAGACTATAGGTAACTTCACTGAGGTTGTGACACAAAACCTGATGGGAGGTATTAATGCAAAGAGTAAGTACTTGGTATGAAAATAGAGCTATTTAGTCAAATTACTTTCTTTTTTTCAGATAGTCTGCATGGGAAAAATTAATTTTCATTACTCTCCAGAAGAAAACACTCCCAAACCTACCAATCTAGGATTCTTGTCACTCTCATTTGAAAACCAGTGGTGCCTATGTCAACAAATCATTGCTCATTTTCAAAGGCCTAAACCCGTATTTTCTATTCTGTTCTTCTCTATGCTCTACTTCCTTCCATACTCTCCAAGTCATCATTTCATCATTTTGTCATCTTTTGTCTGTGGATAAATATATCTTCTCCATAATTCTTTTTCTAATTTAATATAGTTGTATCCCTTTCACTCTAAGGTCCTGATTAAACAACAACAAAAATGAGTCCCTACCCGTGGGACTCACGTTTCTTAATCCTGCGTGAGGCTCTGTAGCCTATAAAATTGATTTCCATAGCCAAAGATGGTCTGGCACAGAAGCATAATTGTTACTTTGCTGGATGATGTCCTGAACAAAGCATTTCGTTTTACAATCTTCCCCAATTACTCCCATAAACTATTTTTAAAGAATGGTAAAAAGTAGCTGATAGGCATTCTGATCATTTTCTAGAGGGACAGCATGAACTTTATTGCTTATTCTTAGTTGTCAGGAACTCAGAAATCACTACAGCCATGTTCCAACTCAAGAAAAGCCTATTTATCTCAGTGTGAAGTTCCTTTACTACCTGATTTGCTGTTATGCTCTGACCCTCTCTTAATAAGTGAAGAAGCACAGCAGAGTTTCCATGAAGTCCAGCATAAAAGAATAGAGCGATTTATACTAATGCAATTGATGAGTGGACAACGAATATTAATGCAGAGTAAACACTATCCAGGCAACTGAAACAGAAACAATTTGCTAACAGGAGTGGAATTTGGCTTAAAGAGACTCAAGAGAGTTGGGAATTTAACTGTAAGTATTTCCTTTCCATACAACATCTCAGAGAGAAATCATTGAATAATACAATCATTTAGGCTGGAAAAGATCTTTAAGATCATCAAGTCCAACCTCTAACCAGCACTGCAAGCCCACCACTAAACCATGTCCCAAAGTGCCACAGCTACACAACTTTTAAATACCCCTGGGGATGGTGACTCAGTCATTTCCCTGGACAGCCTGTTCCAATGCTGGACAGCCCTTTTGGTGAAAAAATGTTTCCTAATATCCAATCTAAACCTCCCCTGGTACAACTTGAGGCTATTTCCTTCTGTCCCATTGCTTGTCACATGAGACACCAACCCCCACCTGGCTGCAGCCTCCTTTCAGGCAGCTGTAGAGTGATAAGGTCTCCCCTCAGCCTCCTTTTTTCCAGGCCAAACACCCTGGACTCCCTCAGCCACTCTTCAAGACTTGTGCTCCAGAACCTTCCCCAGCTTCCATTTCCCCTCTCTGGACTCGCTCCAGCCCCTCAATGTCTTTCTTGCAGTGTGGGGCCCAAAATCGGACCCAGCACTCGAGGTGTGGCCTCAGCAGTGCCCAGTACAGGTGGACAATCCCTGCCCTGCTCCTGCTGGCCACTCTATTCCTGATCCAGGCCAGGATGCCCTTGGCCCTCTTGGCCACCTGGGCACTGCTGGCTCATGTTCAGCTGCTGTCACCAGCACCCCCAGGTCCTTTTCCACTGGGCAGCTCCCCAGCCACTCTGCCCCAGCCTGTGGCACTGTCTGGGGTTGTTGTGGCCCAGGGACAGGCCCTGGCTCTTGGCCTTGTTGAACCTCCCACCATTGGCCTCAGCCCATCGATCCGGCCTGTCCAGATCCCTCTGCAGAGCCTTCCTGCCCTCCAGCAGATCAACGCTCCCACCCAACCTGGTGTCACCTGCAAACTGACTGAGGGTGCCCTCGATCCCCTCATCCAGATCTCTGATAAAGATTTTCAACAGGACTGAGTCCAACACTGAGCCCTGGGCACACCACTGGTACTGGCTGCCAGCTGGATGGAATCCACTCACTCCCCGCCTCTGGCCTCAGCCATCCAGACAGTTTTTTACCCAGTGAACAGTGCACTTTTCCGAGCTATGAGCATACAATTTCTCCAGGAGAATGCTGTGGAAAACCTTTCCCTCATCCACTAAGTGGGTCACCTTAAGAAGATCAGGTTGGCCAAGCAGGATCTGTGTTTCATAGACACATGCTGGCTGGGCCTGATCCCCTGGTTGTCCTGCATGTGCCATATAATGGCACAGGACATCTGTTCAATGATCAGGACGATCTGTTCCGTGACCTTCCCAGGCACCAAGGTCAGGCTGACAGGCCTGGAGTTCCCCAGATCCTCCTTCTGGCCACTCTCGTAACTCAGCATCACATTTGCCAACCTCCCCAGTGCGCTGGGACTGCTGATAAACGATGGAGAGTGGCTCAGTGAGCAATTCCATGAGCTTCCTCAGCATCTTTGGGTGGATCCCAATTAGCCCCATAGACTTGTGTGTGTAAGTGGTGTAGCAGGTCACTGACCATTTCCCCTTGGATTATGGGGGCTTCATTCTGCTCCCCATCCCTGTCTTTCAGTTGAGGGGACTGAGTACCCAGAGAAAAATTGGCCTCACTATTAAAGACTGTGGCAAAGAAGGCATTACACAGCTCAGGTTTTTTCTCACCCTCTGTCACCATGTTTTCCCACACATCCAATAAAGGATGGAGGTTCTCCTTAGCCCTCCTCTTGTTGCCAATGTATTTATAGAAAGATTTCTATTATCTTTTATGGCAGTAGCCAGATTGAGTTCTAGTTGGCCTTTGGCCCTTCAAATCTTCACCCTGCGTGACCTCATGACATCCCTGTAGTCCTCCTGAGCTGCCTGTCCTTTCTTCCAAAGGTGAAAGTCACCCTTTTTTTCCTGATCTCCAGCTAAAGCCAGGCTGGTCTTCTTTCACCACCTCATTCTTCAGCACACAGGGAGAGCCTGCCCCTGTGCCTTTAGGATTTCTTTGTTGAGGAATGTCCAGCCTTCCTGACTTCCTTGCCCTTCAGGATTGCCTCCCAAGGCACTCTGTCAACCAGGCTCCTAACGTCTGCCTCCAAAAGTTCAAGGTAGCAGTTCTGCTGACCCCTCCTTCCTTACTCTCTGAGAATCAAAACTCTTGTCATCTCATGACCTCTGTGCCCAAGACAGCCTCCAACCATCATGTAACCCACAAGTCCTTCTCTGTTCACAAGCAACAGGTCCAGTGAGGTATCTTCCCTAGCTGGCTGACTAGGGAAGTGAAATCTAGGGATATAAGTCAATGGATATTTTCAGATAACAAGCAGCTCTTAACTCCTCCACAAATCAAAGTAAACATCTTTGAATACTTGAATTCCTACTCCTAACTTCATCATAATCATTTGCTTGGCACAAGAAGTATCAGGCAAAAGGGATGCTGCAAAACCAGGATGCAAAAAGGAATGTAAAATCTTTGGTTTTTTTTTTTTGTAAGATAAAGACAGCTGGGAAAATCTGTCCTCCAGCAGCCTTACGGCTGCTCTACTTCCCACTTCCAGATAATAGGCTTGTAGCTAAGAAAAGCTAGAGCACAGCAATTCTCCACCCTCACCTCAGCCGTGCCACCCCTGTTCCTGTAGCTTTCTGTCACGAGCCCAAGAGCCAGGGAAACCCATCATACCAAGAAGAGTTTCCCGTTGCCAGCAGAGTATGACACAGCTAATGTTTGCCACAGTAACAACCCTTTTACATCACCAGGAGAGTGTGACAGCACTGAAATACAGAAGAGTAATTAACTCATGGAACATATATCAATACTTTCTTCAGGGAGCCATGTGGATTAAAGGCCTCTGCTGTTAGGGAACCTCACGATGACCCTTCTTCATAAAGCACTTCAAGCAGCTACTGTGCATGTTAGGGTTAGTGACATGTTTAAAATGAAAATGACCCTGATGTTCCGAAAAAGAACCAAATTGATCAGGAGTGGGACTATCCACAGACAGTAATAATGGCAGTCCCAGGTTTGGGATCAGGACTATAAGAGCACAGTTGAGATCTAGAGAAGTGGTAGGTTAATTTTTAGGTGTACACAGGGTGGGGGTGTGAAATGTAACTTTGCTCAGACAAGATTTCCCCAGCAGCAAGATCTTCGTCTTTCAAACAACTTACTTTCCTGCATCTGGCCCTGTTCTCAGCTGCTCCTGCCTGCTTCCTGCCTGTCAAACCCTTCCCTTGTAACAGGCTGCAAAGCTTTGAAGTCACCCAATGGCCACTTAGGAAAGCTGTAGGTATTCAAGCTGTGTCCTTGTCTCTTTCAATCTTTAAACAAGGGTAGGAGGAAGACAGTCTCTGTTCTTCTGGAGGAGATTGTCAGTGACTTCATGTGACAAAAAACCCCACTCTGTGTCTCTTAATTGCTGTGTTTCTGACCTAGAGTTTAGAAAACCCCATCTTCTTCAGCACAATGTGGAAGAATCTGTCCCAGTCCATGTATTCAGACATTGACTCATGGGTAACCATGCCTGGATACCATGTTATGAATTGTGGGGTTTCTTTCACTCCTGTTTCAGTCAAAGTGATCCTGTAAACACTGAAAATGATCCCCTCTGAGAGTACCTTTCAACTCATCCAGTCTTTGGAATAAGTGACCACTGCACAGGTCTATAGACACATGGAAGAGAAAGAGGTGGGGGTTAGTGGGCGCAGCTACAATCCTGAGAGGAAGCAGTGGGAATTGCCACCATCCCTGACCCACACATGACTTCTGACGATATCCACAGCAAGAAGGGTAGACCAGGAACTTGTTTCTTGGTTGGAGAATGGCAGTATTTGCTCCAGGGAAGAGGACTGGGGTGAATTTCCCTGTTCAGGAACCATTTCAGTGCAAGTGCCACATTTCCAAGCATAGATTGATGTCAATAAATATATCCTACAACTATGTCCCCTGATACTCTGAACATAAGATGCAGTTCGAATAGCTGGAGAGTCAGTGTCAGACTCTTGCTTATAATCAAAACCAGCAGCAGTGGTAAAGCCACTACAACAATTTGCAACCATTTGCTGTGGCAAAAGAGATGAGCCACAGAGCACAGGTATATGGGCAGCTCTACTGTGCTTCTCCACAATAAGCAGAGTACACTAATGCAAAATCCAGCAGTTCTCCTAAGCTGGGATATTTTTCAGAATCCCTTTCCCCCATTTTGAAATCCAGCACTTGCTTGGAAACACACAAGGCATTTTAATATACTTTTGTACAAATGAAGAGGGATGAGATAGGGAGAAAAAAAAACAAGTGGAAACCACACAAATGAGGTAGTTGTGAAACAAACTACTCACCTGGGAAATATGCTGGATGCTTTCTTTAGCCTCTCAGCCAAATCTCTGCAGGAGAATGTTTTAAGATGGTGCAGTTAGCTAGGTATTCACAGATAGGAAAATTAGGGAGATAAGGTGCCAAGCTGAGAGCCAGAAGATTTTGTTGTAAATAACCTCTTACATAGCAGTAGGCGAGTCACCTCACTGCATGGTAGTTTTACCCATCTGTAAAACAGAGATGATAATATTGACTTCTCTTCATGGAACAGAACCTAAAGAACAAAAAATGCTGTACAAGCCTAATTCAGATTCTACTAGCAGGGATGGAAAGACTCATGTGAATTTGGTAGGCCAGAATCAACCCTTAGAAGTTTTAAGCACTTAAAAATAGTTGTCATTAGTATAACTAGACTCAGAGTCATCAGACAGCAATGCTTGCATAGTTTTTCTTTATCTGGAGTTCTTTCAAACACAAGGTCAATCTTGGAAAAAAACCCCAGGCAAACGGAAACTTGAGAAACCAACCTAAAACAATGTAATTTCATTCCATCTTTAGACCTTATTCCTAAAATTGTTCAGCATGTCAATCTGCTAGTTAAAACAATGGGAACTTCTAACTGTGGACTGATGGCATCAGTGATGTTTTCTTTATTCCCATAACAGTCTAATCATATACCTCCAGAGAATTAGGTGCTGTAGCCAGTAGTTTGGAAAACAACTATTCTACTTAGCACTTACTTATATACACCAGCAATAGATGCAGTGTTCTGTGCTGGCAATTTCTCTGCTTTCTAAATATTCACCCAAATTGTCATTGTGGATTAGCATTGCTATCCAGAATATGATCCCTAAGGCTTGGGCAATGACTCTAATGTTCAAGGGACATTAATAGGACAGTTCAGTAATTTGCCCACATCTCCAGCTACTCTGCTCTCTTCCTCTTGAATGGAAATAAAATAACAAAGTTGTGGATTTTTAACAAGCGTAGAGGAAAAATCATCAGCGCTAAGGGACCCTGAAGGGGCTGTAAGAGCAAGTTCCAGCTCAAGCTACTAGAGATCTATAATGCAATTTAAGAAATCCATTCGAAGAAGGTCAATTTCACTGCCATTCAAGCACAACAGAGCCTGCAAGCTGCTCCCAAAAGAATCAGTGGCTGTTTCCAGTGAGCAGCCTGACCCTCAACCACTCTGCTCAGAGACGTTTTGAGCTCCTGAAATGGACCAAGTCGCCCTCCATCACCAACAATTTCATTTGCAAACCTGGGTTCAGGAGCAGCAGTGGGTGTCTCAGAGATTTCAGTGCAGAGCTCTGCTGACTCAGCCGCCTCCCTCATATCAGGATTAGAGCCATCAGCTTGTAGCAGTAGAGGCTTATGAAGCAGCCCAGTTCTTTGCTCATCCCCAGGAGGACTGCAGCTCTCCCCAAACACAGTTAAGTGATTTTTAAATACACGGCTCAGTACCTGCAGTGTCACAGTTTCTATGGCAGCCGTGCCAGGTCTTTGTGCAGAGTGGTATTAAATAGCAGTGATTATTACGAACAGAGAGGAATTGCAACTCAGTGGAACCTTAAAACTTTAGAATCCTATTGATATTAGTGTCCACAAGCATTGAAATGCCCCTATAGCTTTTGCCACGTGTTTAAATGTGTTGAGAGACCTAATTATTCCATTGCTCACAGAACAAAACAAAACATTACTACCTCCCTCTCGGGGCAAATAATTGGCTGATTCTGCACAGAGAAAAATGGAGGCAGAGATGAGATGTGCAGCAAAGATTGTTAATGTTGTGACAAACCAGGGACATCTAAATAGAAGAAAAATAAAGGCCTAGAATGCAATTACTGGTGCATGATAGATGCATTGTGTGTGTCATATACATCTCTCTGTGTGTGTGTGTGTGTGTGTGTGTGTGTGTGTGTGTGTGTGCGCGCAAAGTAACAAATATAACTTGAAAACACTTTCGCCTTCTACTCATCTGTTGTCCATCAGAGGATCAAAATCATACCTCCAAACCCCACCTAACTGTATTTTTTTTCCTTTGGGGCTTGTTTTATTAGTTGGCTTCAAAACAATTGCAAAATAAATAACAATATTATAGCATTTAGAACAAGCTAGTACATGAATGTAGAAGAGGCACTGAAATTAAGTCTATCCACTGAGTTTCTTTCCTTAAAGACTTGCAGGATCACTCATTGCCTTACAGTATCTAGGTAATAAGCATTGTGCAACTGAGGTGTAGGATGCTGCCAGTACCACTCAGTTAACATATCTCAGCATTTGTGGAGCTTCAGAAAGCACATTTTGACTGTTTTTCCTTCCCTTCAACCAAAATACTCATATCGAGCTGTGCCATATTTCGAGTATATTCTCAATACACTAATTTGCACTTTAAAACCCTAAAATAAATCCTACACTAAATAGCACTTCAAATTGTTTTACAAATGTAAAATCAGTCACACAGAGAAAACATATGATTCTCAGTCTATCCTCATGGGAATGTGTGGAGCAAAATGGGTAAATCTGACAACCTATTTTCATTATTTACAGCCAAGAGTAAATTTTACTCTATCTAGTTTCCAAATTCATGGCCTGCTGTAGTGTTTTGTGTATGTAGTGTCCTGTGCTGGCATTGCAAATACCGTCTGTGTTTCAGAGGAGAACATCAGAAAATGGATTGGGTTTTTTTTAAATCCACGTTCTGCTGTCGTATTTCCATACGTAACGTACTCTGTGTGTCTAAAACGTGTACAGCCATTCTGCATGACTGATACCGGAAATGCCATAAAAACATCTGGGTAAATTTTGGGGAGGGGAAGAGCAGGAATTTCCCCCTCAGTAATACCGCACACAGGTGTAAACCAGCACAAACAGAATATACTCAAATACTAGAACACAACTCTCAGTCCACTGCCTCTCCAGAGCTCTGAGCGACAGTAGCCTCCATGACAAACAGGTCATCCATGTACCATCCGATGTCATGCGAAAACATACTCTGATTTCTAACCGCAGTCTTCTGCTCGCAGGACTAGGAACCACTGCACGCCCCTTTCTGAAAGGGCCCCTCAGTGCGGACGTACAGGTGGCTGCTGTCACACCTAACAGGATCACCTTTTGTTTCTCCTCCCACTTAACAGATTTTATTTTATTTTGGTGCAGTGCACATGAACGCAGTGTCTAGGACAGATGTGCTACCTTTTAGAGTGTCGCTATAGAAGTCTTTAGCTGTGAACCCTTAATTTGCAGCTGGAACTCTAATAAACAGTGCATAGTGTTTCAATAGCCTTCTGCTTATATGTTTGAAGATTCGAAACTGAATGGTGAGGTGGCCAAGGCGGCGCTGGCAAACGAAGACTGTCCCCACATAGACCAGGCTATTACGCCTGATGAGGGCCTGCCCTTTACCCGCTCTGGCACTCGGGAGAGATATGGACCCTGCTTCCTCTTATCAACCGGGGAATATCCCTGCCCGCCTGATGGAGGAATAAGAAAGGGTATGTAGCTGGGGCCCTGTAACTATGTAGTTAGCAACCGGTTTAAATAACTAAGAGAAAGTCAGCTTAGCTGTAGCACGCGATAGTGCGCTTGCTGTAGATATGCACGTTTGGGCTGGAAACCACCACCTGATGTCTGCATTTGGAGTTTCTAACCTATTTCTTTCAGAAAGAAAAGCCTGAGGAGCTGTAACTACCCCATGCAGCTATGCTAGGCAGTCGAGTCTTCCACCCCAGCTGGTGCAGGAAGCTTCAGTGGAGGATGCTCTACTATGTCCTTAAATTAGCCCATCCCGTAAGGAGAGACCAATTAACGTATCATAGCAATGAAGGTTTGCCACTTGGAAAGCTCACAGAGCTTACCAGACTCTGAGGAGCACAGACTTGGAGGTGGTAGACAAAACACAAAAGCAAAACATCCTCAAGAAATATGAAATGATTATTCAGTGACCTTAACAGAGCACTAAAACAAAATATTTGGATATTCATAGCTGGTTAGTTCAACAGAGAACGAAAAGCATGAACATCTGTTGGCACAGGTGTCTTAAAATTGGAAAATAATCCATATAAAATCCTTTCATAAATAAATCATTATTAGTTAGTTTCTCAGACTTCTGACAGGTATGAATCTCTCAGAAGTAACTGCATTTTCATCTGCTAATGGTCAGAATAACGTATTTAGCAACAGAAGTAAAATCACATTAAAAAGCCTTCCCTTCTTAAAACAGACTGTTTAAATAATTTAATGTGAGGAAACCACACAAACCCAAAATTAGAGTTACATCTATATGCATCAAAGTTGATAAGGAATGGGAAAATTGGAAAAGAACTCACTCTCTTCAAATCAGTGTTTACCACTGGTGTACTGTATATAGTATAAGACAGAGTCAATATTTTAAAACTGCAAAGATTGTATGACATAACCATACACTGAGTATGGAGTATAGAATTCCCATGTGCCATTGTATGATGGGCAATAGTTATAGTAAACGCCAGTTATAGATAGTGTATGTATTTATAAGTCTAGAGCTTATCATCAACAAATATATAGTAGGACCACAAGACTTTCATATGAAAGTATATCCTCTAAAATTTACCTTTGTAGCAAAGTGTTTTACTTGATTCTGTATTGGATAAGCATTGGCCGTGTTCATTCAGCCTGGGCGAGTTCAGGTGGTTCCAGTGGATCAGGGGAACACTCCAAATGGCACATCCTTTGGGATGGGGAATGTATGGTTTTCACGATGCACTGCAACCGCCTCTCGTTCCTGAATGAAACAGAGGCTGGTTGGCTAAAGAGTAATATACGTCAGCATATTGTTGGCCTGTTTGAAACACGTTGAGAGCATCTTAATTGTTGTTCCAACAGAATTTCATCCATAGTTTGTGCAACTCTCTGTACACTTGCTGAGCTGTTTACGTGCATGCCTGAAAAAGAAGGGGGGGGGGAGGGAGGGAGGGAAACTGCATGCAATTTTGTTTTCTTTCTTTTTCCTTTTTTTTTTTAATGCTGAGAACAAAGGAGTAGTATCTCTATAGCAACACATTAAATTTTATGGATTTTGCTGCCTTTTCCCCCTCCTGCCCCACAAAGATACCACAAACCTTAATTTTGCCTGAGGTCACAATGCATGAAGTGGAAGGGAGAGGTATGTGTGAGTGTATGACAGAGACATAGAAAATCCCTCCCACTGACTCTTTTTTTTTTTAGGGTACAACCATGTTGCTGCCTGTAGGATCAATTACATAGCCTGACCATCTTGAGAAATGACGATTTTTTTTTTTTTAAATGTATATATTTTTAACTTTTTCTGTATTTCAACGGCCTTCTGAGTCATGTTGCAAGCGATACTACTCTCGGCATGTCCATGCATGCAGATGCTATTGAACTGGCTACAATGTTGACCTCATTCTTAGTCCATTCTGTCATTGATCCAATGCTGTACTTTGCATTTTTCTTTTAAATGAAGGTTACGAAATGTCATGGAGCCTTAACAGCATAGCTGGCATAAGTGGAAAAGCGATAGGATTATCCTCAGTGTCTGCGCCCTACAGCTCTCCTAGCCCAGTGAGACGTTCTTGGTCTCCCATCCCATCTATTTTGTAGCATGGATCAGTAGCAGAGAATGGTCTAAAAAGCTTTACTTTCAATTAGCCTATGCGATGTTGCATATAGTCCAGGTGACTAAGTCTGAAGATGCAATGTCTCACAGTAGCACCCGCTGGAAATGGTGTTACTTCTGATGCTTAGGTGACAACACTCCTAAATAGCACTCAGATGACAATAGGCAGGCATTGGCGTAGTACTGGTGGGCCATACGTGCTGCATGGTATCAGTACATAGGATGAAGGGTAGATGCACCAGATGGCTTCCTTCCTGGTGCATCCTGCTAGTACATGCTTATTGTGGCTAATGGTGGATCTACTGGCTCTGTATGGAACGGGTTAGGCGTTTAGTCGATGCTGAAACATGCCAACGATGGAAGATTTTGCTTTTCTCAGGATATTTTTGAGCCATAGGAACCCTGCAGGAGTTTGAGCAAACAAGCGCAGTAGGATGAAACTTTGCATGGGCACCTATTTTAAGCTGAAAGCAATACTCAGACACACTGTAGAGAGGTCTCAGTCTGGCTGACTGCATGGGAAAAAAAATCCTGTTGAAGAAGAATATGGCTGCCTCTGCATGTAGCTATCTCACCTTTTCCTCCTTCCTTTAACACTAAGATGCCGAGCTTGATGTGAAAAGCGCAGGGAAGAAGCTCAAGTACTGATTGTATTCTTTACATGCAGATCTTTGCAAAGAAAGTCCAGTCATTGCTAAATATATGCCAACAGAGGCAGTCAGAGTGACCTGACAAGGCAAGATGGAGATGAACATTGATGGCTAATAAACATCTCTGTGGAACTGTGCAGGCATAGAAGACCTTCTCATTTGGACAAAGTTAACTCGCTCCATGCAGGTTTTATGGATGATTCTTCGTGGTTCTGGAGTTGTACTAGAGATGCAGGCTTTTTCTACGGCCAAAATGTAACAAAACTGTAGAAGACCTTTTTTTTTTTTTTTAATCTTTTTTTTTGTTCCATAGCATGACTTGCATGAAGACAAAAATGAAAATGAAAAAAAAAAAAAACCACCAACAAAACAACACACACACAAGAAACACTGCAAATGTATGATTAAGGAGAAAAAAGAAAAAAAAAAAAAAGCAAAGTTATATATTTTCTTTCAAAGCTCTTTACTTTTACATACATTGTTGTAGCCAAAATGTAAAACATCATAAAACTGTACATTTCTTTGCTATGGATCGCTTCTTTTTGTATACAAGATACAGAGTAATGGTTTTAAAAAGTGCAATCAGGCAGTCATCGGTCATATTGACCACGCCTTCACAGTTCATCACACCGACACGGAAATCAAGAACTTTTAATCCAACTAGAAGTGTATAAAAATAAGAAAAACTTTTTCCTGTCTGTTTTTGTTGGCATGCTTGTGACACATGGGACCTTCCTTCGGACCTGACAGCTGGTTAATTTTCCAGCTCTGGTTATGTTGTATTTTATTGATGTATAGATCCAACGTAAAGACCCTTCATAAATTGTTCATATTAAGTAATCAGTATGAATTTTAAACAAAAGAGGTGTTATTTTAAAACTGGGACTTATAGTACAAAATCAGGAAAATACTCAAGTATAAATGGTCTCAAAGTTTAAGAAACAAGACGACAGCATTGTATGCAATTTAGTACTGAGTAAAATGCATGCACAATGTTATGCAAAACAATTCTAGCATGAAAATAAATTTTGTATCATGGTTTCAGTGCCTGCTGTATAGTGTAAAGGGGAATCCTTTTCTGAAGCAATCAGGGGTTTCCAGAGACTTGCTTCTAAAATCTTGAATAAATACAGTGTTCTCAACAGAAATGTAGGAGAAAAGCTTGGTATTGCTTTGGTTCTACAATGCTAATTTTGGTTAGTAGATAATAAATGAAGCCTGCAAACACTTGATACAACCAATGTCTAAAGAATTCACACCATTAGTAATTTTACAAGGGAAGATTGAAAACCCCTATAATGATCTAGGTATCTTCCTTTTCCCTCCCCAACAATAATAAATGTTTGTCTTTTTAGCTGATTAAATGAATTCAGTTTTTCTTACTTCTTTGGGCCCCGTCCTTCACTTGTTCTTCACTGAGCCACACCAGTCTACCTGATACGAAACTGAAAGAAATCCAGGTGTCCAAGTCGCACTTGATTTGCCACACAAAACATGCACCAGTAAGAACTGAGAAACACAGTGGGATTAAGTTTCATTTTAGATGCTACAAATGACAGCTATGGACTATGTGCCGACAGCATTCTAGTTGCCTGAGCATGTTTAATAAAGTACTTCTATAAAGGAAGGATACACACCTTTATCCTCACGTGAGGAACTTCAAAAGAGCTGGCAATCTTCTAGGCAAGCTACAGCATCTGCAACTGCTGATGGGAATGGAAATGTAAAGGAACAGTATCCCTACAGTCTGGAGGAAATAGAGATTAAACCCAAAAAAACCCAGAAGATGCACTCATGGTTCTGGTAAGTGCTAAATTATAAACAAAAAACCCAACTACAGCTGGACCTTGTCATCACAAAACTCTACTCCAAAAGAAAAACAAGGAAGACCAGAAGCTGTGTTTTAGGAATAGAAGAAAGGCTGATAATGTGGATTTGTACATAATTAGAAAACTCCTTTGTAGTCCTTGATACAGCATTATGTACTTGATTTCTGCTTTAGTTTCTCCCAAGAACTATTTTTCTCACACTGTTGCTATGCCATCATTCTCAGAAGATAAATTTCTTACCTCCAGAGGTAAGATCCAGAGTCATCCAGGATTTGCTTAATGAACAGCCTTTCCTCTTATAATGTATTAAGAATCCAGAAATAGATTTATCTGCCCCATTTTTTATTTAACACTGACTCAAGGGCCCAGTGTTAATTCTCCATTACCATAAGGAATACCAACAATTCAGCCTGGTAAATCCCATGTAGGTCTTCACCTTCCACTGCACTTTGCATATATCTGAGCCTTAGAGAACAGGCTGGGTACAACTGTCATTCTGTGCTGCTTTTTTAGCTCCCCCACTCCCGTTTTCATTGAGGTTCTCCTCTCTGCTCATTCTGATTTGAGGTAACCATGTCTTCTGGGTGACTTCTATAAACCCTTCAGAAACAGAACCCTGTTTCCCATCCACTCTCCTTCAGGAGATGCTCTGCAGCTTAAGATCTGTTTGACCCCAGAGTTTCCCTTGCACAACAGTGGCAGCTCTGACAACATAGGGACAGAGGGAAACGAGAGAAGTGGAAAATCTCAGAAGCTGTTGCATTGAATCCTAAGAGAAATTTACCACATCATCCCAACTGCCTTGCAGTTAAGAAGCTTTTGCTCGGGTATTATGATTAAAATATTAATTCCTTCAAGCCTGCCCCCTCTCCCTGCACGAGGTACATATCTTTATTAAAGCATTAGAACTACACATGTGGGTAGATTCTGACTTCGGGCTTTCAGTAATGCCACCAGCTACTTCTGAGTTCACACCACTGCAAGTAAGAGCAGAAGTTGGTTTTGCAGTTCAGTTACGCTCTGTTTCCTGCTGGAAATGAACATCTCTGTTTCCTCCCCTGTAAACTCAGCTTTTGGCAGTCATTTCCCAGCTCTAAGAACCAGTGCTGGCTCTTCATCTGAACCCACTGGCACTTAGTGGCTTATTACTTGCTAACATTTAAAGCACAGCTCAACCACACCTTCTACACATATAGCCTTTCCTCTGACTGCATGAAGGTACTCGTTTTTTCTGGACCAACCTGATATGTCTCCACAATTGCAATTTCAGATAAAAGACATTTCTCAGAAGAGGTTTCTGCTTTCTCATTCCAACAAAAAAAAAAAAAAAAAAGAAAGTCTAGCTAAAACCGCTGTGATAACAGTCAAGCGCAGCAGTCATTAATCTGGATAAAGTGATTTTTCATGTAAATTGCCTCCTCTCTCCTTAAAGTTTCAGGGCCAAAAAGAAAATACATCACTGAAACAAATGGCTGTGAGGACAAATGAGCAGACTGAAATACAGAAGAGAGGAAGCAGGGCTAAGGCAAAAACATTCAAAAAGAAACTGAGTACAGAGCTGCTTACAATCAAGAAATCCTGAAGATATTACCCTGCCAGTTTGCATATCCCTTTCATAGTTTCAAAACAAGGCAGCCTACTTCTCTGCTTTCCATATATATCCTGGAAGGAACTTTGCCTCTGAGCTCACACACAAACTACCTTCACTTCATGAAAACATGCTTAAATTATGCAGGTTATTTTAAGTCACTCACTTACTTGAGTTTGGGCATAAAATACCTGGCTGTTCAGGAGTCCCAAAGCCTCTGCATTCATCTAGGACTGTAAGTGTCTCATTTTTTTCTTAGGAAAATACAAATGTTTATTTGCAATCAGGAACAATATTTGAATTCAAGTTGAACTGAAAGTTAGAAAACAGATCCAGAGCTGCATCTCTTGACTATCTGACAAAGCAAATGCTGTAACAAGCTATCTTCCCTGTCTCGGCCTGGCAAAGCCAAGTTTTCAACTCTCAGCATTCACTTGAACATTTAAAAAACTTCATGTAAGGTCATAAGGTCCAAACATCTCCAGGTACCAAATATTAAGAGCGCGTGCTCCAAGGCTTCCTTTGTTTTTCCCGCTGCCCATGTTAGAGATTACTTGGGCAGCAAAAGGCAAAATGTTGCAGTTGTGTTAGCTCAGTTGTCACTCTGAGGTACCTGCACTGCCTCTGGACTCAAAGGGCTTAGCAGGGATGACACAGCCTGAGCAGAGGCTGCTGACTGTGAGTCACACCAGCACAACAGCAGACAAGGCTTGAGCCCAGGGAAAGCAGCTCGGTAGGAGCCACGCTTTGCTGGGGTGGTGTCAGTGCAAGTGGGTGACTGGAGAAAAGGAGGCAGTAGCTCAGGAGGTGGGAAATGAGAAGGACACAGGATGAGTTTGGAAAATGGGTTATGCAAGCAGGAGCAATGGAAACAGCAATCAGCAGTGAGTGGGAAAGAGCAAGGAGAGAGGGAAAGAGTGGCAGTGAGACTTACCCAAAATAATCATCAAGAACCACCAGCTTAGCAGGTAGAGCCTTGAGCTGGGACACAAAATGGGAATTTTATTCTTGTCCCCCCTGTGGACATGCTGGGTTACCTTGGTTGGGGCAATTCAATTTTTTGGTCCTCAGCTTCTGTTTCTGTGACATTATCCTCTCTCTAAAGTGTTTTGATATCAGAAGAGGAAAAACCATATTTAAGAAGGAATAGTTATTATCATCTACCTACTCAGAATTAAGGCACCAGAGGAGAGAAGCATCTCTTCATTATTTAAAAGATGCCATATTTCCTTGTCTGCAGAGGAACACAATGCCCCTGTAGGAATCCCTTTTCTTTTGTACTTTAAAGCAGAGGATTATTATGGAAAATGATTAAGCACCCACACAGTTAAAATGACAGAGCATTTTCATTACTGATTGGCAACTCCTCTGCTGCCCTAATTTAGGTACCACATGTCTTCATGCATTCAAATCAGTAAAAACAAAACAAAAGCTAAGCTCACTTGACATTTGCAGCCAAAAACTAAAGTCATGTCAGAACATTAAAAATCTCCCAATTCTTGGCCTCACTTCTAAATACAAAAAAAAGTAAAAATGCAGTCTGCTAGCAAAGTGTTCACATACACTTAAAAGAACTACGATGACCATGGAGTACTGGAACAATATTGAACTGAAATTCTGAAACTCCATTTACAAAGTCTCAATTCCAAGACCTGAAGACAGAACTCGCCCCCAAGACTGCATAGTATCTGGATAATCAGGGGGTCTACAGGCAAAGCAGCCTGGAAGCAGATGAGGAAGTTGGAAATGAACTGAGGGAGAGGCTAGCCAACACAGGAATTGGACTTACACTCCACCCCCTACCAACCTGCAAAGACTCATCTGGAAATGAGACAAAATCTGACATGTCACAAAATCAAAATGCCAGAGAAAATTTTGCAACATAAATGTCACCCCTGAATTTTCTCTTCCTTTAGCCAGCTTTTATTCAGGAATGACTACTTTGTTGCTCTTGTTTCCAATCAAGCTGAAGAATGTGTTCTCCCAATACTCTAAATCTGTGCTTCCTCACTCTCCCACAAGGAAACACGTGGTTCATCCAGGCCATGATTCAAATACAGAGACTATTTTCACTGCTGAATATTTTCAGTCACATACTCTATTTCGATGTTTTACAGAGGCACTGATGAGTAAAAACTGCTGCTGCATTAAAAACAGATGAATGCTGAGATAACTGACTGATGAAACTGAATGAAATGCACAAATAGCTCAAGAATGTGTCTGACTTCAGTCCTTTAACATCTAAATGGGTTACAAAATAACAATGGCTTTACACATGCAGTTTCTCCAAATTAACTTCAAAGGCACATACGACACAGACCTACATCTTCAGTTATATCCAGTTATATTTCCATAAAACCAAAGCATTTAAATTCAAGGCTATTACTCTTTCTAACATGGAGCAAAACATGCAAAATTAGCATTTACAAGAAAATAAGAACAGCACAAAAGCTAAAGGAAAAGAACAAAGCAAGTACTACCTCTTTTTTGCACATGTATCAGGATATTGATATGTAAAAAGTTAAAGTGGCCAATAATTTTTGTGTCAGCTGGAGTTGTCAGCAAATTCCGTGTAAGGGCCACTTTTCTACTGTGCACATTTTGAACCACAATCAAAACCACGCAAGTGATTCTCTACCCTAGGCTGTATCCATCCCAAGCCTTTGCAATTTTCAGCCAGTAGTAAATGGCATAAGCAGGACTCAAAAAATTCTGGAGTCCTTTTCAAGAAAATATCTAGTTAAAAGAAAAAGCACACGACTTAGCATGCACCATAAAAATATCAATATTGCTCAGAGTGACCAAGATCTGTCATCATCTTGATTTCTAACACAGGGAAAAAGGACCTGGAAGTCCCAAAATTACTTAAGTCTTGTTTAAATCAGATACAGAGTTCATGGAATCAAATGGAAAAAATAGTAATTATTTGGTTAAATGCTGGACTAAATCAGAGGCCTGATCAAAATATTTCTGAGTCTGCAAGGACAGATGTTGCTGTTTCAGTTGGAGAGAGAACTGGAAATGTCAAGATGTGCTATGAATGAGAAAAAACCCAAACATTGCAGGTCAACAATTCACATTATTATAAATAAGCAGTGGAAGAGGGGGGAACAGTAACATCCACGAAATAGAATAGTTTGTCTCTCATCTCACTCCCACCACACTGGCAGGCTGGAATGCTGTTATGCCATGAGATTATTCAGTCTTCAGGAGCTGTATCTTGGCTCTGTCTGCCTCCTCCTTTTCCCTATGTTTTAGCTGACTACATCAGGTTCTCTATTGCCATTCATTAAATATTTTTCCATGGTCACCATTCTCTTGCACATTCAACGGCTCTCCTTCATCAGTTTTCCATCCTCATCTCCAAGTCTCACGACTCAAAACATGCCATAAAAAGCACAATCAAATCACCTTCTCCCTCCCGCTCTCCCCACAATTTCTCTGTGCTCAAAACATGTAGCTGAGCAAAAGCTCCTGCCATGCATTTAGAAGTGACCTTTGTGGTGATTGCAGATCGCAAGACTAGTTAGACACCAAAAGGACTACCAAGATGCAGACAGAGAAGTCAGTGTGGTGTAAGAAGTGGTGACTGGGCAAACCATCTTTCATCTTTCAAATGAACACACTTCAAATACAGGGCCTGGCACGCTGAGCACAAAAGAATCAAGTCACTCAGAATGCCACACCAAGTCAAATAGCATCAGTGACCACCAAGTGGCTCAAAAAAACGGGCCAACACAACACACACATCGTCCTACCAACATTCTTTAACACGGAACAGGGGTATCTTGGGCAGGTGCAGGTGGAGGTTTCCTGAGTAACAACTGCAGATCTCTTAGGACTTCAAATAACAGAAAGGCACACAATAGCTTTCTTCTCCTTCTCCCCCTCCACCCAAGGGCCTGAAAGTTCTCTGGACTTAACGCCAACAGTTCACAACTCGTTCTCCCTCATGACTGTCAGCTCACTGGCAGGTTTGCTTATCTTCAGAAAATGGGAGGGGACAGCAGCTGCACAGACATTTGCTTAACTTGTTCCAGTGTCTTTTTGTAAATATATATATATATATTACAAACTTTGTCAGTTTATTTCCATTTGAACCTGAACGCAGAATGCTTATGTAACAGGCTTCTTGCTTTGTTTATCACAGAAGACCTGTTTAAGAGCTCTATGAACCACAGCACTGGGTCTGCATTTTGCCTTGCAGAGACTGACCTTCTCCATCAGGATAGCAACAGGCAACAGTCATAAGCTCTGAACTCCAGCATGGAAAGGTGTTTTCTTCCAGTTTTCACTGTGTGCTCCCTTCCTCACAGAGAAAGACACAGCTGACTTTGTACAGTGCTTTATTCTGCAAACAAAGCCACTGACATACAAAACAGGGCATTCTCTTCTGAAAGAACGAGCAGCGACTTGGTTATGACATTCAGCCACGTACCTTCTACAATGAATTCTATTCACTCTCTGTACTACAGCAGCACCTGGAAGCCCCAACTGACAACAAAGCATTCACTACGTCAAGACAAGTCATTACTTCCTAAAGTTTTCAAGCTATATAGGCACAACAAAGGAGAGAAGAATGCAGTTCTTGCCTTTCAAAGATGAAGATCAGATGCAGATATGAAACACCAGATCAGGACCAGGAACAAACTGACGCACTCCTTTCTTTCCTCACCTTATCACCCCAAATCATTCTTTGTGCTCCAAAAGTTTGCTCGTGTTACAGGCGTGAAAAATAGAAAAACACTTCAAATATCCAATTCACATTTATTTGTTACATAATTTGTTGGGACTCCTCTGCAATGAACCGCAGCACCAGCACACACAGTCAAAACATGTCCAGTCCAGTAAACCTCATGTAAGGCACATATTGGCTGTGATTAATCAAGGAACAGACTTATTTAGAGGAGATGTTTACTGAAACAAGATAATATGTTCATTTGGTACACAG
This sequence comes from Falcunculus frontatus, assembly GCA_013398115.1. Taxonomy (NCBI): domain Eukaryota; kingdom Metazoa; phylum Chordata; class Aves; order Passeriformes; genus Falcunculus; species Falcunculus frontatus. The sequence goes on from VZRV01005009.1 coordinate 1,730,062, forward strand.
ATTTTGCAGAAATCAAATGCAGAAACCTCAGACAGGACTGTCAAAGAAAGCATAAGAAACTGTTCAGTTCATGTAATAGAGAAGCTTTGGTATCCAGAAAGTGGCATTGAGAACAGTCAATAAATAGCAACTTAGATAATTAAAAGTGCAAGAGGTCACAGTCTGGAACAGTATATAGCCATGGATTAAAAAAACCCCCACTTTACAACAGAAATCTCAATTCTACACTTTTTGCAGAGGACCCATTTGATTATTCTTTTGGTATCTGTAATAGTTAAAACCAGCTTCATAGTCTGCTCAGGTTTCTCATCCATTGAATAGAAACGTAAAACATTTTTGAAAATGAAGCCAAGAACTATAACTGCTGTAAAACCAAGGGTGAAAAAACCCCTGCAGCCCATATTATCACCTTAATTCCTTCCCCTTCATGTGTAAGCTGATACATCATTAGAAAGTCTTCCTATCCTATTTCCTAAGAGACTTCCTCTGAGCATTTTGTAATTCTGTAAGGCCTCTTTCCTGGCAAGTCTGCTTTAAAAAGTAAACCCCTGTTTAGCAACAGTAGGTCTCATTAAAAGGTGCATTTACCACACAGTAGAATTCTCTGTATTTAGAACTTGAAATACGCTGAATACCACAGCAAATGTAAGTATTGTGGGTGGTAAACATCCAGTTTAACGGCATCCACTGTATTTGTGTGGAAAAAACCAGTTTTATAAATAGCTTCCAAAATTTTGCTCAACATAGGCAGCTAATAATATCCAAAAACATCTCATTTTACACTTTTTCCTTTCTCCTACCAAAACAAGTGATAGGCCTACGTTCTCTGTCAAGCCCCCACCTAGAACAAGTACTGTGGGCATGCTGTGAACAGCAACTCAGTTGGGCTGCAAAACAGAAGTGAGAACTAACCTGAAATTATCAGGAGCGTTCTGGTCTGCCTTTTAGGCTGGAGAACTTGTAAAATCATTCTGGTTAATTTTGATGTCTTCCTATTCTGAGGCAGCTGGAAACACAGGAGCTACATTGGATCAAGCTGTCCTCAATGGCTACAGCTGACCTATGCCCTTTGATAAGAACTTTTTGATTGTTTCCAAGAGCTCCTAGAATTTTTCTTTCACTAAACATTAGCTTCAGAAATTTCAGGTTTGGTTTGCAAGTTAGAGGTAATTCATGCAGAGCTGCATCCCTGTAAATCTAGAATAAACTGATGTCGGGCACAGAATATAATCCATGAGAAATGCTGCTCCTTTCACAGTTTAATCAAGATGAAGCTAGTTCAAAAAGGCCTCATCCTTCCCCTTTTGCCAGCCTTCTAAATTATAATGTTTTTTTTTTCCTTTTAATCCTAATCTTCTGCTTAAAATGTGTGTATGCATCTAGTCATGTTTACTGGCATTTCTTTGTGACACAAACAATTTTCTGAGCTGCTGGGAGCTCACAACTCCAGTAGAAGTTGGCAGGTGCAACACGATGTAAAGATACAATAACAAAAGACCACCTTCTCAGACCACTTCTTCAGACTGAACTTAGACACCATTAACCCATTTATCAGTCGGTTTCTTCCTCAAAGACTTCTCAGAAGGACAAGAAAATGTAAATCTGTCTTCAGTTGTATTGCATCAAGGCAGAATGTCTGTAATTCTATCTGTGGGTAAGAAAGTCGATTCCTGTGGCGAGAACCCAGGAAACAATTTTTAAAATATTACAGCTTTTTATGCATAGTCACTCTTTTTGGATTTAAGAAAAACATCTGTACTTTCCAACTACTGTGTTAATCATGGGCAGTTCTCTTGTAGCGCTTCTGAGCTGCACAATCCAAAGATGTCCACCCACATCCATGATGTTACGATTCCAGGTATGCTGGGCCTACTGTGGAGTTTGACAGAGAGCCATGGAGTGTCCTGCCCCACATCCAATTAAGATCTGTTTTGCACAGCCAAGAGCTTTGACTGGCTTTGGGACATGAACGTTTGCTTCCGTGCCATCGCCACACATCCCGTGTTCGTTCCATCCCCAAGAGAAGCACTGGCCACCTGAAAGAGAGGACAGAAAATACAGAATAAAGACCACAAAAACACGACGGCTTCAGTTAGTTTTAAGGAGCAGATTTGTCAAGTCATCTCCTATTTAGGTTCTAAGAAATTCTGCTAAGGTGGGAAGAATGTTCTGGTTCTCTTGAAAATGTAAATAAACCCACATGACTGATTCTCCATCCTGTTCCATATTGTTAGCAACAGAGGAGAGCTCAAAATAACAAAGACATTTGAAAATCACTTAGTAAATACATAGTTCAGTATTTACACGGAGCCCACAGAAATCGCTCTGCATTTTAAGAGCCCTCCCTGAAATGATGTGGAATCCCTGTCTTTCAAGTTTCCCCTAGTAAGCAGAAGTATGACAAATCAAGAGCAGTGACTTTAATCATTCACAGCATGATCTACAGGATTGGGGAACACACAGTCACAGTTCAGCCAAATTGCATTTCATTCCTAGCTTCAAGTTCACATGTCACCTTTTTCCTTTAAATATTTTAAGTCTTTAACAGCCTGCCTTGTTCTTAATCATCCTACCTCTCCTGCCTGCTTTGACATCATTTCACGGCTTTTATTATTCTTATTTTCCCTCATTATTATTTATTTTTGTAAGATCTACTCTTTTATATCCCAAATAACGACTCGTGTATTATTATTACCCCATAGTACTCTTTTTTGAGGCACAATATGCAAATTTTGTTCTATAAATGGCTGGCATAATAAAAAATCCACCAAAACCTCCTTATTCTGAACTACAAGTGCTATTTCTTCCCTATTTTCTATTCTTTATTTGGCTGCCAGAGACTGTGTCTGTGACTTTCTGTACTAAAAAAGAAAGCCATCCTGCCATATAATCATGTTTGTGATGCCATTGTTATTTTTGAAAAGCAGCAGGTATTAACAGCATGAAGCAGCATTCTGGATTCCAAATAATGAGAAGAAAAGTGCCAAAATTCACAAAACCTAATCCCAGTCACGATTTTAGTTTTCAAAATTCAGAAACAAATTATCGCAAAGCTAGCAGGACCATCTTCCCTGCAACATTTCACTGTCCTCTGCTCTCTTTACATTATTAGTATATTGAAGTTCCCTTCTTCTGCAATGAAATATAAACAATACTGAGGCCAGATGTAACTAAATAATGACATTTCATTTTCCTGACAACCTTTAAGGCAATGGAACACAACAGAGCACCACCAGAACATCACAGTAGGCAAGGCACATCTCACCTGATACAGCAGTTCTGTTACTCTTATCTCAGGAGGCACCAGATGTTCTCATGGCTGTGCATGTGCAATACTGACAGCCCAACCTACATCCCAAATGCACGCACATGTGCTGCCAAAAAGTGCCAAAAACTGAATGTGCAACACAGCCCATTTAAATATCAACAGACCATCCTACAGGTTAACGGGATTTTTCTTTTTGGTAAGGTTCCAGGTAAAAATGTTTATGTAAATATTAAAAAGCAGAAAAAAGACACCCTAAGGCCATACCAGAGACATATCACAGACTAATTATTCAAGGAAGCTGCACCTAAGAAAAGACTTCTTTTTGCATAGTTAATATGTGAACCCTGCAGAATGAGCCAAGCTTACAGGTTTAATGAAAAGAGAATATAACATGTCCTATAAGATGACTGGGGTAAACTTTTTCTTACTAGACACCAGCAATTGCTACAACAACTTACATGCTTCTGTGAAGACTCACTACATCTGTTTAAAGGGTTTCTTATTTCTGTTTTCATCCTGTCCCATCAGGACAAGAGAGAGGAAACCAGAAATTTTCCGGTCACTTTGTATTACAAACTGCTCAGTGGAACACTAATGGTATAATAAATAGTCAAAGAAACAGTGCATTAGGATAGTAACCTCTCAAACTGATACACATACCTAGTGAAATAGCTTTTGAAAAAACATAACAGAAAAATTTACAACCTAGGAATCCCCCAGACAAGAACACCTTCCCTAAAATAAGGACTGTGGAGTCTTTTCCAGCCTTTACTTCTCCAAGCATGTAGAAAGGCCACCAAAATAGATTCTTCTACATGATTCCAGTGATCTCTAAGGTTACTGAAATGGGACAAGTGTGAAAACTGGCAAAAGAAAAATAGAAAGTAAGTAGGATTTATGAATGGGCTTATACAAAAATACCTTGTACATCCATAGAGAGCTGGCAGAAATCTGAAGAGAAGAAAGGACAGCTGAGAGATGTGGAATGACAGGCCACAAAAACGTTTCCCATCACCATCAAGTCAGAATCAGGAAAGCTAAAAGGCAGGGAATTTTTGCTGTGAAAATGAAAGGCACACAGTACCACACCTGCCTGTACAAGATTCAGTGAAAGGTTTGTACATAGAAATAGCCAAATGCTTGACTTGTGCCAGAGAAAGCAGAATTTGCAGGAAACACACCAAGTCTATTTTTTGGGCAGTAATATATTAACAAAACTTGGAGGAGGGCTGGGCAAAATGAGTGTGGCGAAAGTGGCCAGGAGGGAACAAGCAGCTCTGTGAATCACTGGCACAGAAGTCAAAGTCAGTGAAGATCGAAGGTAATGAAGCATCTATTTAAAAAATTACACAAATTACATCTGCAGAGTTAAAGACAGACCCTAAGAAGAACTAACAGCTGGCCTCTGGACAAAGGGTACCATTTCATGGTTTTTTCCTTCTCCCACATTCCCCTCCTATCTCCCTTTTTTTTTTTTTTTTCTTTTTTCTTTTTCATTGCTTTTATTTCCAGTTTATTGCTGATAAAAACACAGAACCAGCAGCCTTACATACCTTCACAAGAAAATTCAGTTTCTATGTCTGTGCCAGACCTTCCCAGGATGAAAGAGCATTAGAATGATGTCTATTAACACAGCTCCAAATTGCTTCTATCAAAATTTAGAACAAGCACTGCAGCATGTTCTCAAATCGAATGGGTTGTGTTTGCTGAGGTGAGGGAAGGTTACTCTGTGTTACTGGTTAAGTGAAACCACGTAAGATGTTGCATTTACCTTTTCCCTTTTAAAACCTAAGTACTCAAAGTACAAATCAAACCCACAGAACTCACACGGCAACGCAGCATAATCCCAAGGGAATTTCAGTTGTGTTCACAGTCACACTAATCAAAGTTTAGAGTAATGCCATGCAGGATTTTTCCCGAAACATTAAATATATAAGACATAGGGACAATAAAATCCTTAACAAATCTGTTTTGGTCAAACAACACAAGAAGGGGCCACTGCCCTCCTTCTGTCTGCAATAATTATCCAGGCTTTTTTCAAGGTAACTGAAGTGACAACAGCAATCTACAGGTTCATTAAACTGGAGAAAACTATTTCTAGGTAAAATAAAGCGGCATCATATTGGACAGGATTCTGGAGAAAGAAGAGAATTTCGAGTCGCTCCTCATTGTTATGGGGAATCTTCAGATGGAAGAATCAATGTTAGCAAATGAGATGCTCTGGGTGAGATTCGCTGCACTTCAGCCACCTAAAAAAATCAAGCAACTTAGCCATAGATCATTATCCTCTGTATTCCTCAAGAGCCAATGGAGACATCTGCATCTCTCCAGCAGAGAGAGAGAGAGATTCATCTTATCCAAACACTGGTGTGAAAATCAAGTCTGTCTCACTTTGGTGACAATAGAGGGAAACCAAGTGATTGCTCTAGCCTTTGCATATCAGTTTTATGCAGCTGAAGACAGGTTATACTAAATCACATCTTTACAATTGGTCTGAAGGCAAAGCAAGGAAAACTGGAAAGAAGGAAGCTGCAAATATCACCGCAGCCTAGCTTCAGGCTACAAACAGTCTGTTTCTAAACCAGCCTGTGCCCTGCAGGCTTATCACTGAAATCTTTAAAAGCTCCTCTTTTCTGTTTCTCCTCTCCCATTCTTCCAACCAGCAAACAAACAGAGGTTGGCCTTAAAGACAAGCCAAGTATCTTGAAGCCAAGCTATTCAAGAGACAGCTTCACATTTTAGGGAAATGTTAAAATGTTTTAGTACAGCTCTATTATATTGGCTCCGTGCTCTTAGCAATACTCCACAATACTTCAAATTAGTATTTCTTTTTGACCTTAAATTGGAGCTACTCTACTCTTTTGTTATAGACAAAGTTACAGTAGGCAGGAGATCAGCTCAGAACAAGTCACAAGTCTTTAAACAGCATCAGGACTGGACCGCAAACAAAATTCAGGTGTCTCAGCCACCTTCCCTCGATTATTTGAAAGCCTTCAAAACCTCGAAAGGAACAATGTAACACTACACAGAAGGAGATTTAGACTATACTTCTACCAGGGAGTTGCAAAACACAAATGAATACGTTTTCCTGTTTTTTCAGGCCATCTGGTGGTTCAGAGTGTCACATAAAATAAAAGGCAGCAAGCATCCCTCTAAACTTTTGTATTTTTAATAGCAACAATTCTGCCGTTAGTCCAAAAGATCTGCAATTTTAAATTGTAAGAAACAGGATTGATATCAATTGTTTTCTGCAGAAAAACATGGAAATGTATTAGTAACTAAAAGGGAAGTGTAGGCATTGTGCAAAATCTCAATAAAGGCAAAGCTTGGTAAGTGGAATGTATGATGACACCATCTCAAAACACTGTTGTACCTCCAAATCTAGGAAACAACTATGAGATCCACATTCAGTTTTTATTATGGAGCCACATTTTCAAGGAGCAAGCTGTCATGTGCTCCAGGCAGCCCATCCAATTGCTGTTCAACCCTCAGAAATGTGTGCCTGGCCTTCAAGTGAGTAAGCTGGATAAAAATCAGACACATTGCAGTTCTAACACAATATACAGGTAAGAAACACCATACATTTTTGATATTAAGTACAAAGCCACGGTGCTAAAGGCACGCTGATTTCAAAGTTAGCCTCCAGTCAACAACCTGCCCTTGCTCCACCTTTACATCATTAGTAGCTCTCCTCAGGCAGTGGACCTAAACCACTCAATCCCCTCCTCAGCAGTGGTTTTACACAAGTGAAAAGTCAGCTGACTTCAGGTCATGCATCTGTGCTTCATCCCAGCACCTGGAAAGAACAACTTTCAATGTCCTCAAACAATTCATCATAACAAATGCACGAAGCCTGCACTATGTGGACGTCTCTGACTTGGTGCTCTAAACTAGTATCTGATGTGAACTATTATTTTTTTCCCACCAGAAGCACTGTTTTGTTAGCAGGGCCTTCTCTCTGGCTAGGTTTGTATCTTGTGTAATACAGCAGGGACTTCAAACTGGGTCAGGGCCTCAAGGCCAACTGTCAGAATATCCAATTACAATCCATAACCACCTATTGAAGAGAGTCAGAAAATCAAATTGAGAATACAATATGCCTAGTAAGGGCTTAGGCATGTGCAGTACTGCAAAATGCAGCAATAGGGCTACACATCTCCTTTGCAATTAATTTCAGTTGGGAAAGTCTAATTTCTAGTTTGTGCTTTGATATCAGTGTCTATCCCACAAACTGCAAACGCAAGAGCAGTACAGAGCACATCTAATCTTTTCTGTTCTCGTTTCCACAGCATATAAGCAGCCAAGAGTTACAAAATGGGAAGGGGAAGGAATCATGTTTATGATAAGATAATTTCCAAGGGCAATGTAGCACATCTGCCACAGCCTGAAAACTGTGTCTGGAGAAGGAGCCCCACACACAGCAATGCAGAGAAGTGGGGAAAGACACAGTAAGGTGTCACTTAGCAAAAAAACCCATAGCAGATCCATGCAAACATGCTGTGCATTTTCCTGTGCACTGTTTTTAGCATCGGGCAAATAACTGAGTGCACTCCTAGAGGAAGTGCTATCTTGCCAAATTACAATGACAATAGAAATTTCGTTCTGTTCTCACAGGGCACTTCAAAGCCGGAGCTGAATGGCTCACTGCACAAATTAGTATGTATCTATTTGAAAGAATCACTCCACATTACATCAAATAAACAGTTTAGGTTACCACTCAGGCTAGTTTATGATAGAATTTATTTTTTCCTTCTCAGTTATGCATTGTTATTTTGAAGCAAAAAAAAAAAAAAAAAAAAAAGAGGAAGATCTTCACAAATCTATATTCCAGGATTTAAAAACAACAGACTTGCAACTCCAGATTTCTTGGGCTGCTGCACTCTTGTCATTTTTGTGGTGGAACTGAATCCCTGTAAGATGGAGATGGTTGCTTTGCTGGGTGTAGGTAGCAAGGACAGAAATCTACTGCAAGGATTATCTGTTCACATTTCTGTTTCCATGGGGAAACATGAATGGTACTATGTCTAAAGCTCACACGTGCTGCATAAGGTTTTTCTTTTGGTTTTACTCAAACCTGTCAATTCCTTCCCAACAGGAAAGCATCTCCAGCTCAACACAGAACAAAACCTGGGCTCACGACTTTGTGCAAGACTGAACGTAACTGGTCCACTGACAATACATGAGGATTATATCATACACGAAGCAGCTGCAGTGCAGAGAGGATTAAGCATTAAAGATGCTTTTTTTTACACCTGTAGAAGACAAGAAAATCTCTGAATTTTGCTTGCTTAAGTACAGGACAAAAACACCTGACTGAAATTAATTAATGGAGAGATTTGTCTTAAGGCTCTGACCATGGCACTAATGTCTGTTCCATCAGGATATCAGACCTGGCAGAGAGGGACGTTCATTCAGAACTTACATCCCTGCCTCTCACAGTGAGAGGCATTCAATGTCACAGTGCTTTAACTTTGTGTGACCAGAACTAGACAATCACAATCTCATCACAGAGCCAGAGACTGAAGTCTCAGGACCCTCTGTACTATGTGAACCAGAACACGCAGAAAATACCTTATCCCTAGTGCTTAGTAAGAGGTCATGCACTCAAGGCAGAATGTCAGAGCTCATCTAGAAGAGTTCGAGTCATTCAAGTGTCCCATGGGACCATATGGTGCCGTGGCCATTTGTGCCCATGAATTCCGGGCATTACCATTTCAAATGTGCACACACTTCAAACTGACGTAAGTGATGACACAAAGAAAAGGAGGGGACAGCTGTGATTCATCTGACCTACAACGTTACCTCCAAGACCTAGAATTGAAGGGCATCTTCAGCACAGGCCTAGGAAAAGTCATAGATGAAAGCAGAAGCAAGAATCTGAGAGCCCCCTCAAGCTGCATTCCAGTCCTACATGTAGCTTTCACAGCACTGAGCAAATCAGAGAGCAGGAGAAAGGACAGTCAGCAAGATGAGCAGGTGCATGCAGGTGAAATGGTGCTTCCTCCTACTTTGCTGGCTGAAGTCAGGAACAAGAGACCCCACTGGGCTCTCAGGAACTCTCTTATCAAGGAAGAACAGCTAGGTTGAAAAAGGATATTTTGGAAATGCTTTGGTGCTTAACATACTTCGTAAGACAACCCTTTGTAGAACACTGGTCTATTTACAAGCATGAGCTTTAAGGCGATCACAGAGACCAGGCTATAGATGACTGTCAGTCCTTGGCATCTTATAAAAAATACTTATGATACAGCAAAAGCTGAAGAGATAGTCCGTATGGTCACATTTATCTACAATTTCTTCTCTTCTGACTGCTGTTCTCTTCCTCTGAAGGGCTGTTTGCACTGAACAAAAGTGAGCGTTCTGGGATTTATCTCTGAAGGTGTCCTTTTCTGCAGAATACAATTCTCCAACTCAGAACCAAGAATCGAAATGTGCAAACCTTCCACATGGACATCTTGTGTAAAATAGCTTTGTGTTTAAATGGGCTTTAGTTTGAACTTTTCCCCTTTCATTTTTCTTCAGCAATTGCAAGGCTGCATTTTGGTCAAGTTTCAAGACACAGGATATGAATGTGCATTACTGTTGAGTGAAGTCTAAAAAAACTGCTTGTTGATATTAAACAAGTGAGGGCTTTTTTTCCCCCATGCTTAACAAGTAATCTGAAATCAATTCCAGCAGTCATAAGCTAAAGTGTTAGAATTGCAAAGAGAAAAATCAAGGAAACAAGTGGTGACTGAGTAGCTCAGTTTCCATCTTACTGATTGAACTGGTAGATTTTCTCAAAGCTACGCAAACATCGCCACAGAACAAAAGTAGTTGCAGCTCAGCAGTGATGATATTAGGATGCCTTATTTTGCAAAGTTTCAAGCTGTAATCTTGGTGTATCACAATGGCTCAGATGATGGCACCCCTGCAAGTGCCACAGTGCAGCCATAACAGTGACAGCACTGCAGTAAATGTGTGCTGCAAGAGCTTTAAAATACCTAGCCTGATGCAAGCTATAGCATAGCTGTAGTCGGAGAGAGTTCAGGGTGAATTAACCCCCCCTTCTGGGCAGGATTTGTGGATTACAAGTTTCCTCTGTGCTGCAACTGTTGTACTTGAGTTAACCCACTTGTACCCAGTTCAGGTGTGCCTACACCACACTGTACTGTAGTGCAAGTGCACATCTAATAAAACTCCTGTGGGTCATGTGCCTTGTCTTGTCTGTCTGTCTCAGTCTGTACCTATTGTGACAGGGACTCTTATACTCATCACTGTGTGGGGTCCTAAACGGGGCGACTCTAGATCTACTCAGATACAACAAGGGTTGGGTCATTCGAGCACCTAGAAAAAGAGTAAAAAGTGAACACCTTGGTAACATCCCCATGTGAACGCTGACGCCACTTAGAGCCACCATTCCCCTCTGTCTCACACAATATAGTTCTGTGAACGAACAGAACCCCTTTCAAAGAAGAAAACAGACAGCTGACAGAGCTGTGACAAAAGATGAAAGCGAGCAATAAAAAAAACTGAAAAAAAAAATCCCATGATTCAGACTTCAAACACAAACCATAAAGAGGTTTACGTCAAGTGTGTGCACCAAAGGCAAGTCACGTTTTCTCAGAAGGGTTGATGAAACACAATGCTCTCACCCAAGGTTGGCTGTGTAGGGCTGGGCTGGTGTTAACTTTCAGTTGCAAGTGAAACTGTTGAATACTGAAGAAAAACAGTCCAAAAAAACCCATAACAAAACCCCAAACAAACTGCAAAGTATTAACACCACAAACTGCACCCTCAGTCCCATCCACATGACTAAGCCATTACTCTGATTTCGGCAAAGCAGGACCCAAGTGGTCTAGCCCTTCCCAAGTGGTCCAACTCTTCCCCATTTCTTAAGGGCTGGGAAACAATCAGAAACTTCAGCCATATCACCCTGTCAAGAAACTTAGGCAAAGTAATGAGCCAAATAATGTGCACCAGATGGGACACATGAATTTTCCCCACAGGTAACCAATAGCTAAGAAGACCAGGACTGTAGGAATAACAACTCTATTCTTTTAACTGTACTTTCAGAGCAAGAGTTCACTAAGTGTCATATTTCACTAAGTGTTCTGGAAAAAGTAAGCAAATGGTCAATATCGGCTACAAAAGAAAGAGTGGGAGAACAGGCTTTGCCAGCTATAATTAAAACCAAGTATTATACTGTAAGAATTAAAAATGGTCAGGAAGAGAATCAAGGCAGACAGCCTCAAAAGAAAAGTGCCTATAAGGCAGGATTGGATCTGCTTCTCCAATCATCATTTCAAAATCATACATGACTGTTGAGTGAGGTCTGGGGAAATTGCTTGTTGATATTAAGCAAAGGAGGAGTTCGGCCATCAATAAGTGTTAAAAGCAAAGGCGAGTTTGCTTAGATAGAAACAGTTTTTGACATCACTTCTGGTGGAGAACAGAGATTCTGGGTAAGACATAAAGCACAGCTTGCTAACTTTTACCTTTTTTTACATGTATGGACAAATTTTACTCTATTTTCCTTTACTTTCATTCGCTGAAGTATTTCATTACAAAATCCGTAATTCTTGCTGGAAAAAACAAAGCTGTTAAATTTCAACAGCAAGCTGGCAAAACACGAGCACTTCAAGCAACACACAGGGCTAAAGAGACCCCAGCCCTGAGTGGCACGGAGCAGATTATGGCTGTGCAAAGACACCTTTACACACTCAGGCCAGTTAGTCAGGAAATAACCCTGCTGCAGCACAGCTTATTCACATTTCTACCTTAACCCTCCTCTGTGGGTCAGATATCCAAAAATTTACTCTTATCTAATCTTCCCTAGAAGTGCACAAGGCAAGGAAAGAAACACTGGCAGAATCTGGGATGCCACTGGGTGCCAAGTGACACCATTTTAGTTGTTCTGACTGGGAAAGGCAAACAACCTGACACATAACACTCAAGGTACATTTTGGGGACACCTCACCATTGTGCCTCCACCAGTGTAAGACCTAAATTCTGAACTGGGGGTAGCTCCTTAAGCAGAGGGAATATATCAAGTCAGTCCTTGGAAGAAGGCAAGCACAAAACAGTGTCCTGAGATGAAAAATTCCTGCAAGCAATGCAGAGAGATGTTTTCTGAAAGTTTCTGCTCTGCTACATTTTTTGGGTGCTGGCAAATTAGCTATAGTGAAAAGAGCATTCACGCATCACTTGCAGGGATCTGAGGCTGGAAAGTAAAATCTCTCCTTGGCAGAGCAACAGGGAGAACAGCTGATGGGCAGAGGGATTCAGAGGCACCATGCCAGCTCCAGAAGGTCGGAGACCAGAATGGACAACGCAAGCTGGGTCCCTGAGATGCCATTCGGCACTGTCCCATCTGATCCTCTGCATAACCTCAGGGAGAAGAAGAAACTAGATGGATTGAAGACAGGAATATCTGACACCATTTTGGAAGGACTGTATCTGCCAGAGACCTGGAATAACAAAGTATTCTTCAGAATAAAAAGAAGACAAACAAAACAAACACTTCTATCCCTGAAATAATATTTGACCAAATAAAGAGTTCAAGAGCTTTTTTCTCCTCACTTTGGAATAAACAGAACCACGGAAATATGGGGTCTCCATGTATTGGCCTCACTGTTCTTTGCTGTGTTGATGCAGAAAGCCAGTTTCTTCCATTTTATATTTGGCACTAGACTAATCACACAGAAGGAGCAGCTATAGAAAGCAACCTAGAAAGAGAGGTAGACAGAAAAGAATTAGGTAGAATTTATGGCAAGATTTGGCCCTATGACAAATATTTATCATTACTCGCAAAGAAAAAGCAATAGCATGAAAAGCTTTTACGTTATAGATAATAATACCCAGAAAATAGTGTAAAAGACTAAAACCCAAACTTCTGGTAAAACAGCAAGCTTCAGTATGCAGCAAGAAAAGCAAGAGATGACGTGTGTGTGTCCACAGGACTGTGTATGCAACATACAAACAAATGAACACTGTACAAAGTAGTTCTCACTAACCTGCAACAGGAATATGAGAGAAGCTGAATTTATTCTTTACACCTCTGGAAAACAGAATGACCAAATATGAAGACGACAAAGCCAGACAATGTTTAGATGTTTTCTTAAATAACTTTCTTAAATAACTTTGGTTTTTACTCTGGTTTTGTAATAACTTAAAGCCTGCTGAACACCAATCATGAAAATATTCCTTGTACAGTTCAGCTAAGAGATATTTACTCTTCAGGCTCACTTACTAACAGAACTGTAGTTCTGTTCATGGGTGAACCAAAATGGCATTCTCTTAATTCCGGAAAATGAACTCCACCTCAGCCAGACCCAATACATGGAGGCTTCTTAAACCTATTCAAGAATAGATGAAGCAAGAATAAGAATTTTAAGCATCCAATCAACCTAGCAGAAGTGATTCACGTTCCAAATTAATCTAAAGATTTAAAAATGCTTGGATTCCCTAAATAAGAGTCTTTTCATTTTTCTTTATCTTTTCTTTTTTTTCTTGGGGGTGGGGGGGAAGTGCTTATCAGCATTTTAAAGCTCTCTGTAACAATTATTGACACAGAAAAGTTAAAAATAAGGACCATAATCTTTACTTAAAAATACTACAAAGGATACAAGAACCATCCAGGTCAAAGTATTTCAAGATGAAATACAGCTACCCATGTGTCTTTTTTTTTTTTCCCCCCCAAAAAACCAGAGATTAAAAAGGATTAAAACACGACTGGCAATACCTAAACTTAACATAGGTCTTTGCAAAATATTTCTATGTACATATATAGATATGTATTCTACATATAACTAGGGATGTTTGCTTAACAGATTTCATGCTTTCAGACCCTGCATTTGTAGCACAACACGATTTCTATCTCTGCACACATCCCTCTGCAGATATTCACTGTTGTTTTGGAGAACCTGAGTTTCTGGAAGTTGGATTCAATTTGCCTAAGCCCAAAACATCCATGGTGTATGTATCTATGTGTGCACGTAACCATCCTTCACTGAGAAACCTAAATCATCTCACACTCAAGTGACAAACAGGCAGCCTCAGAGCAGGGTCCATCTCACCCAAGGCAAATATCTGAAGTCAAAAAAATCCTTCTACCACCCTTTTACCCACCACTTCCTCTCCACTACCTACAGGTATCTGACTAGCTCAGGCATAGTTTAAAGTTAAAGCAGACAGACCTTGCCCCAGCTGCCCAGCCCAACCTGCTTTACAAACTTGCCATCAGGAGACATCGAGCTGTCTGAAAAATAAGATGCTTCCCAGGCAAAATCAGAAACCCACTGAGATTTCAACTGTCCCCCAAATCTTCAAACAATTTTGAACATACTTACGTAATCTGATCTTCCAAAACGTTATCTATGCGCAGAAAGCTCAGAATGTTGTGTACCTAACAAAACCTTCTACAGCAAGATGATGAGCTCTGCATTAGGAGCCACTTCAGTAAGCATCGTGCTCTGTCTTGCTAGTTTTACTGCATCTTTGGTACCTAGTTCATTCAAACATACACCAAAGGGACTTCCTAAGCTTTTTCAGCTACCTTATGGATTGCTACTAATTTCTGCATGAGAATGCCTATTATTATAGAGGAAAAACATCACAATGGAGTAATTTCTTAGGAAATGGGAATTATTCTTATGTTTAAGGAGTAGCTATTGCTTAGAACACTTTAAATCACTGTGTTGAAATATGGTTTGAATAATTTTGGTTGCTCTGATTTTCAACACCTTCTCTCCTAGCCAGCGTGTCTTGCTGAAAGGTTGCTCATGGAACTGTTTACTTTCCAGCATGAAAGGTTACCCTTTACAGAAATTTCTTAGGAAATCCTTCTAATTAATTAGTCTACCATTCCCACAGCACTTTAATTTTTTTTTTTTTAATTAGGTGTTGTGGGTTTTTTGGCTTGGTTGGTTCTTTTTTATTTGTTCTAGAAAGCTCCCAAAGCTCTCTCAGGCAGAAATACTTCTTGCTCTCTCTGCAAGAGATGCTTTTTGGATGCTTTTGCTACTGAGAATTTTTTTTTGGCTCTCCAGGGGACAATTAAACAATGACAACACTGTATTCAGCCCAAAGCATAATTCTATTTTTGAAGGTTTCATTTGACTAACATGATACTGACCACAACTTTCCATCCACAAGGCAATGTAAGTCAAGTTCAGCCTCATGTCAGTGTGCACTGACTCGACCCAAGTCCCAGGAGGTGCAAAAACTACTTAGCTGGCAAAGAGATTAGGTAACCAGCTCTCCTTCAGGCTGACTACATGGATGGATTCAAAGCTGCTTCTCCAACTGGTAATCAGCAAAGGTCTTAACAGGATTTAAGAAGCAAAAGCAAGCCTTGATGGGAAAGGCAAAGGGGACCAATTGCTTATCCTTGTAACGAAAAAAGAAGCCATGAGGAAAAAAGTTTGAGTGCAACTGAAAGCAAAACCCTGAGTCATGACTAATTCCTTCATTTCCAGCTGATTCTGTTACTGACGCTTTGCTCCTTTTAGCCATGTGACTCTAAACTTTCTCATTACAGAGGGACAATTACCCTGCACAAAGCAAAAATATAATCCTCCTTCCAGAGCTCTGAGGGGATCTGGTCAGACCTTCCTGCTGACAAATGGCAGAAACCATCACAAGAAGCAGCAGACAGCAGGGGACTAAACCCCTGAGTGCTGCCTTACTGGCTAAAGGCTACTCACTGACTGTGCTCTTTCTACATTTGCCCACCTCATTTTAACTACTTCAGCTATTTTAGACTGTTATTTCTTTAGCCCAAGGGTCTATTACATGGTCTGACCTCACCTGAGCCCATGGATGTTGTGTAATGAAAATAAATAGTGAAATTACTCTAAAAATCTCTGTTGTATTTAATCATCCATGGGGTTAGATTCACGGTGCTCTGTAAATCTGGAACTTGAGAAAAGAAGTGAATAAAAATCTTGAAGTGAAGGTGTTACTTGGTTCATCTGTGTATTTAGAATACACTTGAAAAAATGAACAGTCAAATTTAACATGAGACATCATGCACTTAATTAACCTTTCTCACATGGTGATGATATGAAATAAACTCATATTACTTTATTCAGTTATGAAAAGAACTTAAGGAAGGAATCATTAAGGCAGAGGTGACTTTTATAGGCCTATTTTAAAGACTGATTTCCTGGGAAAATGCTCCTCAGTGCTTTTTTTTTTCCCCGTCTACAGTCCAGGGACATTTGACTATCCCAGGAAACATTTTAAAAGTTCACAGTTTACAGCAGTAATTCATACAACATCCTTAAATTAACGGCCATTCAGGACAGAGACAAGAAAATATAGAGTGCAAGCAGAACTCAGATAAGTAAGTTCAGTACAGAGAAGCCTGCTAAAAGCCATCTGAGGGCTCCTGAATGCAGATGGGATCTGTTGAGACAAAAAGCTATTCCTAGGAGTCGTCGGTGATTTTCACATTTGTGCTGTACAGACCCTGAGGATTAAGTTAAGCACTGAATTCCAGAGTCAGGAGAACAGCAGCATCCTGTGAGCGTGACATTTCTGCCTCTGTGGAGGGCTACAACTCACAGGGCTGTAAAAGGCAACTTAGTCCCTTTTTTATGGAGCAAATATCATCTATGAACTGAGATTATTTTTAATTCATTTTGGCACTTATTTCTTATCTTCCATTTTCTGTGTCCAGCACCTCTTTTCCCCCAAGATGATGTCTTTTATCCCCTCTCCCTGCTGTCCTCATCCACGCAGCATTTCTGCAGACCGCTGCGTGAAGACAGCGTTAGCTACAAGGATATCAGTGCAACACAGAATCTGCTCGGTACCTGCTCACCAGAAGTGTCTCTTTCAATCTTTCTCTGCCAATAAAGGATTTTGGGGGATTGCAGGAGGTTTACTTTCCATGCAGGAGGCTAAGAGCTGCACCGTGTAACTATAGCGACAACTACTGTGAAAGCTCTCGATTTTTATTGACACGCCTCGCAACACCCTGTGGAAAAATTTATACAATTAGAGAAGCAGAAAATTTAACATCTTAAAGGCCAAAAGAAAATATTGTGGTGATCTGCATCTTTATGCATTGCTTAAATACTTCCTCATGGTAATTTGCTTCCTTTACTGTATAGTGGTAACATTAAAATAGCATTTTAAAATTCACAGTTTGAACGGTGATTTAAGCCTCCACAATGCCAAAACAGAAGATACACTTGCAATCAGCTCAGAAAACACTGTAGCACATTGCTGTATTTGACAAAGATTCATCACTGGGAAACTGACACTACGTAAGAGAGAAGAACAAGGTGCACACATTTTTTCATAGAGAGTAACAAACATTTGCATAGGGATATACTGAATTATTCATCTCTCACAAACAAGACAAAGGACACATCTTTCTAAAAGGTATTTCTCTATCCAAAAGATACGCATTTTAAAGGATTTTCCTGTGCTCACAGCAGCTGAGAACTGTGTGAAAATGATACTGAGATGCTTTGTCCCAGTCTTAAGAGTTCTATGACTTGATAGACAAGTTTGACATTCAAAATCCAGTAGAACAGTTTCAAGCTCGCAGCAAAATATGAATATGCTGCAGTCTGAAATTGCCTCAAATATCCTGGAAAGTTACCAAATCACTTACGTTGAGCTCGAAAATGCCACCTCTAAATGTGCTTCCAAGGCCGTGATCCACAGTCCTGGAAAATTGATCCTTGCTAATGGCCACCATTTATAAGCTTAACCTTTACTACATTGCTTCGGTTCTCTCCAACAACTTAAACAACATGAATCAAAAACACTTCCGAAGATTTTAACCATTACCACCAGACTGAGAACTAGACCTGAAAAAACCGTGACCTTATTGACAGAGTGGATTTGCATGGTCACAGGAATTGCCAGTTTTGCGGTCAAGAAATGGGACCAAAACACTTTATCCCAGCTGCCAATTCTCATTTCCTGCTCTGCTGTCATGATTTATTTCTCTAAAAAAGCACAATAATTGCAACTACTTTTAGTTTAATCATCATCCAAAACAAAAATATTTAATAGTAAGGTTTAGGGAAAATACTGAGCTGTTAATATAGCTCTTCTGAATCTAATACTCTTGCACTACATAATGCAATCCAGGCAGCCTGGAAAGGATGAAAATGATGTGTTGCTATGGAAACGGGAAGGCACATGTTTAGGTTGCTCATCCCCGAAGAGCTGCCCCACCAATATCTTTAAAGTCTGCTAATAAAATTTTAATCAATGATTAGAATAAAGTGAATTTCACCTCCTGTTGGACACCAGAATCTTGGTTTACATACTGTCAAGCTCTTTTAATGTTCCCTGCATCCAACTATGCCCTACAACATTAAGAATGAATTTATGCACAAACAGAACGTCAACATGCACTTTTCTAGTTCAGCTATTTAAAACTGTTATTCCACACAGCAATAGATACCAGCTTCCCAACTTAAAATCTTGTGCATGTAGGAAGGTGCTTTTTAATTTATTAATTGATATGCCATACCTCCTCCTTCAATAAAAAAAACCCCCATACCAACTCAACAAATCAGGTCTTTGGTTACTACTGGCTTAAGACCATCGACCAGGGATATGCCCATGGAGGGTGTGACAATTAGCCCAGTGCCAGTGTTGTCAGTCACCAGACACCCTAAACATCCGCTGTTTCCTAGAAATTATAGCTCCCACCTTACCATGGCATACCTGCAGACAGATCTTTCAAAACATTGGGGCTTACAATGCATTTCCAGACAGCCAAACAGAAAACAGGCCAAGCTATTTGCTGGCAAAACTCCACTTATTTCACTATTATCATAGCAGAGCATCTGGCTCCAAACATGCAGCCATTAATTATTTGTACAGTTAACGATGTCAGTACACTTATTTGTTTTTATACTGGGAAATCAATAACCAAGACTTGGTTAACACTATTACTAATCTATTAAATCATACTTTATAAATAGCTAAGTACAATGTTAAGGCTACCAGTACGGTAATAAACAGTTAACAAGCTCTGTATTCTGGGTCACAAAACAGCAAAGCAAAGCTGAAAAGACAAGAAATCCATACTGTGAACAAACAGGTGCATTTTTTTTTTTTAATGTAGTTGTGGCTTAACTCAACAGGCAGCGAAACACCACACAGCCATTCCCTCACTGCCCCCCAGTGGGATGGGAAAGCACACTGGAAAAAGGTAAAACTCATGGGTTGAGATAAAGACAGTTTGATAGGACAAAAAAAGGAGGAAAGAATAATAATAATAATGACAGAAGAGTACACAAAAACAAGTGATGCACGATGCAACTGTGCACCACCCCCCAGCTGATGCCAAGCCAGTCCCTGAGCAGCAGCAGCTCCCCTCCCAAGTCTTTGCTCAGAATGATGCCATATGGTATGGAATATCCTTGTGGCCAGTTTGGGTTGGCTGTCCCGGCCACGTCCCCTCCCAGCTCCTCGTGCCACCTCTCCCAGCCTACTCACAACAACTAAACCATCAGTTATCAACATTCTTCTCATCCGAAATCCAAAACACAGCACTTCACCAGCTACTAGAAGAAAATTCACTATCCCAGCTGAAACCAGGACAAGAGTCATACATTATGAATTATTATCTTAAAATTTTAATTAATTTCCATTCATGTATACAATATTCCTCTGTTTCAGTATTCCTGGTAGAAGGGCTCCAGTGGTCCATTCAGACAAGTCATTCAGGAAGAAAACCAACTCTCCGACCTACCAACCATAAATCTTTACCGCACTGAGATCTTGAATCAGAATATTAGAAGTGCCAATGTCAGAAGAGATACGAGTGACAGCAGGAACAATATGTCCTTTAAAGAGGCCCAACTTATCTGGTTTCAGCTTCAGAGATATTGAGTAGGGGTGATTTTCCACATTCTGCTCCCAGAACACACCAGCACTTTCAAGAATATGGCAGTCTCTCTATCCACTATTACATTTAGGATTGATATTTTCTAAAAAAACCCTGACACTAATCTCCTGACCAACTGTACGAGATTTTTAAGGTGTTGGTTATTTTTAAATTAAACTTGAAATACACTGATTTCCTCCAACAACACTCCCATCTCCTTTTCCTGGCTTTATAATTAACATGAAGACATAATAACAGCAGGCACAGCCCTCTCCCAAACCAGGATCCCACTGTGTAAGCATTACGCAGTAGCTGTATTTTTTCTTCCCCTAAGGTATCCACTGTGATATTTTAAAAGATTTATTTGCTTACAGCTAAACAGATGATATTTACTCACATTACAAAACTCCTGTCATACAACTCCAGCATTATTTAACCACCTTCTCTGAGGAGACATACCAAGGATAGCAGGTCAGGACAGTCACACGCTGTCTGGAAAGGCTCGCACAAAGTACACGCACACTGTCCTGTCTCCCACCATGCAAAAATAACCTGAACAAAATCATTATCCGGTTTCATCAGCAGTATAATAGACAACCAAATTTCTGAGTATTTTGCTAAATAAGTACATTCGTTTACCCCCTCAGCAATAAAAACCAGGATCTCAGCAATACAGCAGTTCCCCTTGGCTCAGAAGGTCGATATGACAGTGCTTCATTCCTGTCACTTTTGAAGGGCTTGGCTGCTGCCTGGGCATCTGCGCTGGCTACCAAACTATTTCCAAATGTCCTTCCATCCAGGCATCTGTCTCTCCAAAATTTTGGAGACAAACAGCTTCCGGGAAGGTGAGAATGACATAGTGACATTTGGAGTACAGTGCCCCCAGCCTCCCTTCCTCATGAAGGTTCCTTTCAGTCACGACACTTTAGCTAATTCATATGACTTTTATTGCCTAAAAGCCAGTGTGGCCTCACCACTCTCCTTTTTTCCATGTCTGTATTTTAAACCCAACTTATTGTTCCAAACTTTTCATGGATCTCAGGCAAGAACAGCTTCAGGACATGGAATAATTTAGTCTGGACCTCCAGAGATCGTCTGCTTAACCTCTCTGCTCGAGTGCCTACTACTACAACTACTCCCATGCCTTGAAATTTCTGCACTGCAATCTTACACTTGGCATCAGGCACAGCATCCAGAGAGACTGCTGGATGCAACTGGGTACTTTGAGGCAGTTTAAGGTTGGCTCATCGCAACCAAATTTCCCATTTTTCCAAACTCGTAGGATCTTGCTTTTCTCCCACTCACACTTCTCTCCAGACAATAATCCTCATTCTTTTCTGAGAAACTCAATGTCACTCTACAAAAAATCAAATGTAGTAGCCAGCTCCAAAACTGTGTAATTTCCAAAAAGGGTTGGGTTTTCAGGTCTTTTTTTCTTTACTTTAAAAAGCACACATAAAGCTAATTTCTGCAGATGGAGTAAAATGTACCACATGAATGAGGCAGATTGGCTTTCTCATTGGACACTGAGGGGTTGCTATGATTCAGACATTATGCTTTAATATTTAAATTTCCACAAGCTGCAGATATGCTGATATAAGAACAAACGTCAGAAGGCTGATCTATTCTGAGATCCAGCTCAGAAAAAGGTCGACAACACACTCTGAAATCAGGTTCTGTTTCTGTCTATTGGAATTTGACAGATTTCAGTCACTTGAGTAAGAAAAGATTGCCAAAGAGGAATCCAACAGTACGGTGCAGCTTTCAAACACTCATGAGGAGACACTATACTGTCATTTCCTTTGTCCTTAGTGGAAGATGTAAGAAATAGTAAATTGTTTTATTTATATCCATTGGGCCCCTTGGTCCTCATTTTTATTTCCAAAGTCCTCTTTTTACACAGACTCACATTTATTTACTGCTTCAATTTTGCAAGAGTACCGTCCCACCTGACTCCACACAGGAAATTTACTCTGCAGTGTTATTTTTGCGTTCCCTAAAATTTGGCAGACCTCTCAAACTGGGAGATTTCACAAGCTCCCTATAGCTCAGGGCATCAGAACCACAAGGCCTCAATGTGTTTGGGTTTGGTTTGGTTTTGGGGGTGGTTATTTTCCCTTTCTTTCTTGATGATAGAAACCTTTATGCTGATCCCAGCCTTAAATACTGCATCCTGAGCAGCGCGACAACTGGGGAAAACAAGATCTACAGTGTCAGCCACTTACATGTGTTCTCACGTAGTCACCATCTGTTTGGTAGTCCCAGAAGTCAGCAGCTCGTATCACAAAAAGCACTGTCATATTAAACACCCTGCTGACACAGAGACCACGGAGAGAGGGACTGAGCTTGCTGGCTGCTGAGCCATCAGGTTACGGCCTCAAAATGTACCAGCACAGAACCACTAAATGATAGTCCTTCAAGGTCTTGTCCTCCTCTTCCTTCTCCCAACTACAGATTTCACCCTGATGATGAAACTGCTGCAGCTCACATTGGATAAGTTTGCTAAACAATTGCAATTTTACAAACTTGCAAGTCTGCAAATGTCTCTTATTGTGAGTGTTTGCAAGATATGTTGAGAGGAGGAAAAAAACCACTGAAACATAGATTACAAAGGTTACAATCCTTGTCAAAATAAGCTGTTTGTCCTTCATTCAGTAAAGTGCCTAATGGTTAAGTGAGTTAAACAGGACTGGGGAATCATATTGAAAGGCTGAAAGGATTGTCTTCAGGGCTCCTAGGGAGGAACAATCCAAAACTCTGCCTTATGGTAGGATGCAATTTGCTTTCCACAGCTTAACTGGCCTAAGCACAGGTGAGTGGGAAAGCTCTGGCCGTGGTATCTCATCCATTTCCAAGGGCTTAAACAACACACTGAGCCCTTCATGACCATGTTGCTTAAGCTCTGATACTGAGAGAAAACAAATCTTCATATCCAACCTATCACTACATGATCATAACATGTGTGGTCCCAGTGAAGGACTTGGGACTGTGACATGCAAAACACAGCAAGAAAGATTTCTGTCATCTCCAATAGGAAAGGGATCAAGCTCAAAAGGGATAACCTGCTCACTCCTACATATAAACACACATATACAAAACATGCAAATATAGGTTTAAACCAAAACATGGACATATCAAACCATTATTCCTTGGTATAACATCTTATTTGCCTTAAAAGAAACTAGAAATTCTTCACATCTATGTTATTTTGTGAGATTTTAGGCTTTATCTTATTGTGTCAATTTGTTTCCCAGGAAAGAGAGATCCTGACAACCTCCAGCATCATGCTTGGGTTGATCTTGCCAGCAGAGATGATGACGATGTAGCATTTGCATTCCGTAATTCCCTTCAGCAGATAAGTAGATTTCTGTTTTTACAGGAATACACCAATTATTTTTATGCCATGTATACATACTCATTTTTTCTAAGGCTGGTTCTGAAACACTTGAATCTGCTCATAAATGTAGAATGAAATTTTTTCTAGGCACACATGTCCTTTTCTAGCAACTACTATTTGAAAGCTGAATTGTGGAGTCTCCTTCTTCCCTTCTCCCTTTCCAGCCTTGTAAAGACACCGTTGTAGAGGACTCTTCTCATGGAGGTATCACTGAATGTAATTGTTTCAGTAACAAGAAGCTTGTTTCCCAAAAAAAAAGTAGCCCAGCAACAGAAGTGTCGGCATGGAGACACAAGCAGAGAATCCCGGAAAAGCCTCCGAGATTGTTCTGCCACGTTACACACTTTGATCACTGAGCTCTGAGCTCCCAAGATGACCATGACAGCAAACACTTCATGCAGCCCCAATCTATTGTGACCCAAAGGTCACATCAGAACAGTACTAACAGTATTTCTCTTTTGGTGGTACCCAAAGGGTCCCTGATGGGAATACCAGACACTGGCCTGCCCTATGTGCCCAACACCCTGTTATTCAACACACTGAATAACAAAGGCAAAGCTGATCATTAGTAATTGAGAATCCACTTCCTTGTTAATACAGCAAGCCACAGCACTTCACACTGACACAAGGGCTGGGCTGCCAAGGGGCTCAGGCCAGGTGGAGCCCACCAGAGGAACTGTGTCATATTTCTCCAGAAGGCAGCCCTTTGACACAAGATCTGTCACTGCCTCAGGCACTGGCCTGCCCTCCACACACTGCTGCTTTCCCCTGAGGTAAATCCAGCCTTGTTCTTGGAACTGCTTTCTGGGCTACACAAAGAAGCACCATCTGAGACTGCCAAACCTAGAGGAGATGAGGCCACCCAAGGGTAGGCAGACAACCATGGCCACTGCAGGATTAGGGGCAGAGCAGCGACACAGTTAGACCTCCCTGACTGGAGAGAGACCCACACAGGACCGGCTGTGAGCAAGAAGCAGTTTAACAATGTAGTATCAGCTCAGAGCAGCAGCAGCAGGAGATGAGCAGCCTTCCTTCACACCGCAGGGGATCAGAGATAATTCAGAAAACGGAGACAAATTCAATTTAATACAGCAAATTAAAGGGAAACCAGGAGAAAAAATTGGGTCAATCTGGTATGCACATGGCATTCTCATTGACAAAACAAGTAGACAACAAGATTTTTACATTTCAGAGGTCTCCAGAAATGAGCAGCACCCAGAAGCTCAGCAGATGGCCTTGAAAAAACGGCCTGTTCACTTCAGAGTCCCAGTGGGAGCTGAGCCCTTTCAAAATAACTGGAACAGTCTCTAGCTATCAAGCAACCACCAGCAAAGGAGGTGAATTTGCTTTCACAGCATTTCCTCTGGTTCATTCCAAGTTTTCCCTGCTCATTTGTGTAGTTCCAATTAAAATACCATTCTTATTTTCCTAACTCGTTCCCCAGTTAGCAGCAGGGGAGGAAAAGAGTAGAAACAAAAGCTCTCAGTAATATAACCTCAGAAATGCATCTGAATGTGCAGCTCCAGGGCTCTGACACAGCAGCACTGAACAAGCTGCTGCTTTGCCTGGCGTTCCAAGGACAGGGGGGTACATCGGGCTGTGCATTTGTATTCCCTGCCACCACCTCGGCCTGGCCTTTCTCCTCGCTCCCCCAAGCACAGACATCATCTCATCATTGGAGAGATGACCTGTGAGCAAACTGCATTGCAGCCTGCACTGCCTGGGCATGGAGCCCAAGGTGAGGGAAACAACACGGAGCAAAGCCACACGGACAACCAGACATGTTCAGCTCTTGACATGCCTGGCTGTCAAGACACACACTCTGCTGCTCTAAGGAGTCACCAGCAGATGATAATGCTGCTGCAACCTCCAGAAAGACCCTTTGTCTCTGCTGTGTATGTAGAGCCAGAGTGAAAGCTCATTTCCACTTTCAAAAAAAAAAAAAAAAGAAGGAAGAGAAACAGATGTATCCATAGCAAAATATTTTCCTGTGCCCACTGCAAATCCGGTATCTCCCACTGACCACAAATACAGAAAAGAAAGTATCTGGGAGAGAGAAAATAAGTCTTTGCTAACAGTCTAATTTTCATTTGGAAGTGAAAGGAGCCCTCGTTGATAAAAAAGGCAGAAGAGATAAAAATCAGAGGTGGTGAAAGCGCATTCATAAAGGGCACGAGGAAGAGGGGGGAGGAAATCAATCACAGGAACAGACAAGATCAAACAGCAGCATACCAGTAGCAGCCGTATTTCCTTGGGAAAAAAAGCTGCAGGATGAAGAGGCAGCACAGCACCATGCTGTGAGGAGTGCTGCTCTCCTCACCCACTGCACAGAGAGAGTTGTTCTTTCTCCATAGCAACAAGGTACTTAAAAGCCAATCTGGAGACTGAAGACGGGCTCAAAAACAAAACACAACATGTATCGATTTATTATCTCTATTTTAAGCCTCAGCTGGGAAGTACACAGGATAGCATTTGTTTAGCCTGAGGAAGCATCTTCATGGAAAGCTCTCTCCTCCCTTTAAACCTCCCTGCCTCAGAAGCGACCCTTGGTGTGAAGCAAACTGTGGCACTTTACACGTCCTCTGCTCTTGGCCAACGCCAAAGACATCAGGCACAAACACAGCCCGAGGTGCTCGTAGCTGAAGCCTATCCACTGCTGCCTTTTACAGGGACTGCAAGGAGGCATCCATACCTCCAAACTCTTCTCACAGGACTCTGGGAGTGGGGGGGAAGGAGGAGGAGTTGCAGCCTTTTGCTGCAAAAAAACAAACAAACAAAAAAATAACAATACACATAGTAATAAACAAAACTCCCAAACTTGCTGTTAAGTAGTTACCAGCTCAAGTCACTGATTGCAAGGACTCAGGATAAGCTCATATCTTGCCCTTGAAGTCAGCCTATGCCTGCTTGGAAACAGCACTGCTCAGGCACCTGAATGACTTCAGTAAAGCCATTATGCTGACTGCACTGGCAGGGCTCTGGTAACATTACAGACTTCACCTCCTCCTCAAAAGGCACCGATGGAGCTTGCACAGCACATTCTGGAATGCATCGGGATTATCTAAGAAGCCCATCAGGTTTTGGGTGAATGAAGCGTGCCGAAAAAGCTGCAGAGCAGCTGGGGTTTCAGTCCTGGTCTTGCTTCAGCTTAGCTGCTGGGGTGAGCTTCCCCTACTCCCTTCCTGCAAAGAATGAGCACCAGAGTCACCCAGAACGAACACAGCCGGACACACAACACTGAGCAGCAGCGTCTGTGCTCAGCCAGGGGTGCTTCACAAACACCTGGGCACACAGGGGTAGTGCAAACAAGGCCACTCTGGTGCAGCCACTGTCCCTCGTGGCATGACGGCACCGCAGGCTGCCGAGGACAGGGCAGTGCAGAGGGGTAAAGTGTTTACACAGCACCTAAGCAGGGAGGCTTTTGCCCAGTGGAAAAACAAAAACACGCTGCGGGTTTGGAAATGCAAGCTAAGAGTCTTAACTGGCACTGGATGCTGGAGAGCTGGTGGGAATTGGGCATGAGGTGGCAAACAAAGCAAATGCAGAAAGTTGTTGATTATGTACAACCATGTCAAAAATATGGTCTAGTGTGCCAATTTTGTTTGTTCTAAAGTTTCCTTCACTGCAAAATTTTACTGTTTGAAGGACCATAGAACATTCAGGAGGAAAGAAAAGCCTGGTTTAAGATTATCCAAAGGTGCATTTCCAGTGTCTGCCATGAAAGCCATCATTTGAATTTCATATTAGCATTAAACATAGTTCTAGTTTAGATTCACCCATGAGTCATAAGTTTAAAAAAAAAAAAAAGCACTGTACTCAGCAACTTTGCCTTGGCTCAGCACTATTATCTTACAGACTTCATCCGTACATCTGCTAAATCAAGAACTCCAGAAAAAAATCCAATCCACATACACTAAACATCCATCTGTCTAACCATTTCTCCTACAGCTAATGTATATTTTAGACCTAAAATACAGAAACTCTCAATCGGCCAGTCCTTATCCACTATATTTATTACGGGTCTTGATTTTTCATTTCCTCATACAACATTTTATTCAAGAATAAAATATTAATTTTCAAGCCACTGAATCAATTTACTGTTATTTTTGGGAAAAAAAAAACTTTATCTTACTACAAAATATTTCTAAAAGAGCTGCATGGAAAGGATAAGAGTAATATTCATCTGCATAGATTATGAAGTAGAAGGAAAAGCATGAATCAGCTTGTCCTCATAAAAACACATTTGCTAACCAAAGTCTGGTTCCTACACAATTAGTTACAAGTGCAGAAATATTTCTTTTAATAAGTGGTTTCAAAGGTTGCCAGGAGCAAATCTCTGTGGAATGCATATGGAGCTGTTCTGGTTTTTCCTGCGTAGGTTACCTTACTGAACTCAAAATGGAGGTATCCAAAGAGCTTTTTAGGAGCTTAGGGAGCAACACAGCTAAAATACACGAAATATATGGCACTTTTCCTTTCCCCCCCCCACCCCCCACAACCAGAATGGAAAATAACAATATTTATGAGTCTTTAGCTCAGAGCTTACAGCAGCTCCAGAAAAGCACTGCTTCCTATGCAGCCAAGTTTTACGCCAGCTTTGGCTTCAGCCTCAGCCAGCTCCACGTCTCTCCCACCAGAGAGCCAGGTCGGGGGTGGCACTGTGACCAGACATGGCATTTTGCAGTGTGCCCTCTCAAAGCTGATGTCACTCCCGCATGAATTTCCAGCGCAGAACAAAAAAATCACATGGCACAGGCTGTAAATCACAAGGGCTTAGTTGTTCCATCTTAGGAAGTTAATTATCCTGATGATGTTATCTTAATTAAATGGTAGCTAATCTAAGTTTATATTTAAGCCTGAAATGTGAATATATTTTAAAAACTCTTGATGATAGCAAATCTGAAGAGACAGAGGAAGGAAAGGAAAAATACCAGAGAAAGCAGGGTTGGTTGAATTGCACAAGCAGCCATATTTCTAAATACAGGCATTTAAAGCTCAGGTTTCCTCCTTTAAGGTTGTCTAGGTGAATCAGATTTCTCAGGAGAAAACGTGAGGGTCTCCAAGCGAAAGCTGAAAGCAGATACGCAAAATATAAATGATAAAATTGGCACTCTGAGAAAAAAACTCCAACATCTGAAGTCAGAGGTTAGCAGAGAATCTTTGAGGAGTCCCGCTGTGTGAATAGTTATTTACACTTTTCTAGCTCACTGAAAACAGTGGTGGTCTTGTAAAAAATTTACAGCAATCTAGCAAGGTGCCATGCACACAAGCCAGCAGCCGCTTGAGAGAGTTTATGGGCAATGATAACCTTTCCAAAGAAGGAATCAAAAAAAATGGCTAGACATTTAAGAAATTGTTCCTTTTTCTTCAAGGACAAGGGAAATTTAACATGGCCAGCAGAGTAAAAGCAAAAACCAGGAATTACAGCTGAACAGAGAGGACTCTACTAAAGGCAGACCCCAACATCTCAGCATCTGAACAGTGAGATACCCTAGATGTCCAAATCCTTCAATCCATACTCCTCCATCACCATTCCCATTTGTTTCTTACCCAAATCCCCTCAAACTGAGAGATCTTTCGTCCTTTATATCTGAAGGATTTAGCTAAAGCAATTACCCTCAAATATTACCATAAGGAAAGGTAAAACACAACCATCTTTCCCTTTTCCAGGCTGATTTCTACCTGAACATCTAATTTTGCAACAAACAGGCTCAACTTTGGCTCCCGTCTTACAGGCAGATGGGCTGTTCACAGTCTCCTTTCCTTCTGAGCAAAGCTGGAAGACCCCATACCCTCACATGCCTATCAGTAATCTGCACTGAGTTTTACAAGGTCACATCCTGCATCACTCTAAATTGAATTCCAGCCTTCCAATCAGGGAAGCAAATGCACATATAACCTTTGCAAGCAATTAAGTGTACTGCCCTTGCTAACTTTGCCCATTTCTCCGATACTTGAATCTCAAGAATTTAGTAATTACTTCTGCTGGCCTTTGTTCTGCCATGAGGTTGAGACAGCGCGTTTCACTTTCAATTGTCAGAATCGGTTATAAAAAAAGAAGTCCCTTTTAAAGAGAGATTCAGTAATAACAATCATGCTCCTGCTTTTCCCTTTCAGCAGTGCTGAAAAACCTTTACAAAAGTAAGATCTGGCTTCTGTGACCTCCACACTCGTTGATCCTTCTGACAATCTTGTTTGCTAGCTTCCTTATTCCCATTTTAGACAGGTCCAGGTTTGCCTTTGGATATTAAGGAATTTACGAAAAGAGTTTCTTTACATACAAGGACAATGTCCAAGTGGAAAATCTGATCTTTGAATCTAGATGAAAATAATTCTACAATACTCTGGAACACCTTATCAACACACACCACCATAATATGGCACATAGATGGGGGACAAGATAACAAGGGACATATTTTTGCCTTGGTACAAACTGTTTTAAACCTGAGCTAGAAGAAGTTAGACTTCACACTGAAGTACCCAAAGAAGTGCACTTAACCCTTATACAAATACTCCAACTAAAGTCAGCAACTAAGGGTTTGCAAAAACCTTTGCAAAAAGTATCATTCCAAAATGAAAACTAGAAAAGGGAGATTCAAAAACGTGTTCTCTCTTTATGGGCCATGTAAGACATTACCTTGCTGTTAAATTACATTAGTCCATGAAGCTAACTGGAACAGTAAAGAAGAAAAACTGTTGTCCTCCAGATGTATCATACTAGTAAGCAAGCCACACTGGGAGTGCAAAACATGCAATTTATAAAATAGAAGGACAAATCTCTTTATCTTCACTAATCTCTTTGAAAACAGAAATACCATAACTAAACACAGGAAAGGGAGCTAGAGTACAGGATGCTACAAACGCTTAACAAACAAGTCCATCTCTATGAGGAAATGTTGGAGAGATATGACTTGTGTTGAGCCACATGTGTGCATGGAAGGCAGTACACAAAGAAATGCCTGATTGGAGTTCAGGATTAGGTGCAGCCAGAGTCAAATGAGCATTTAAAAGACTAATACATTATTCCTGGTGAGACTCAATAAAGGATTACAGCTTTAGGACAGGCTCCTCCTCCCCTCCGAAATCAGGTATCTTCATTGCCCATTATTAACTCTTATAACTCGAAACTGAGGGATTCCCAGAGCTGTTAGTCACTTCTGGGAAAAATGACCTGATGAAAGAACAAAGCAAGCCAAATGCAGCTTGTAAATAGGGAGCTACTTGCAGTGTTAGTGTTATTACATTTTGTTTTCTTGCTATTCTCATCCAAAGACATTATCTCCAATTAAGGAGGCATATTTGGTTTTGGGGATACAGAAACATGCAGTCATCTCAGATAACTGTTTGAGATCTGTAAAAACCTTGGAGCTCCCTCTAGAAGCTAGCACTGGGTTCTTGGACCATTAACTTGCTAGATGAACACAACTGAAGCTGTACAAGAAGGTGCAGCACAAGAGAGAAAAGGCAAGTCCCAACCGAGTGGCAATGATCAATATGCTGTGGCTGCTAACCTCCCAAGAGAGAGATGTGTGGAAGAGTAGGAAATGCTGCTAAGTCTCAGAGACAGCTAAAATATTTAGGTTCCCATAAAGAAAATCAGTGGCAAGACTGAGTGCAATTACAGAGCAGACGCTCATTGTTAATGCCCTGCAAGCATTAACTTGGAATATTTCATTATTACCATTGTGTGCTGTCTCGGACGCTGAGCCTCTGTCAATTCAAGGACATGTTGCTTATTCCAGCTGACTTGAAGGTAATTCTCATCTCCCCCTCCTTTCCCCTCCATACACTTGCAGGACAGAGTGAAAGGCAACACTGAGTTAAATCCTCATCATTTTTGTTGACTGGGTTCTTCATGAAAATTGCATGGAACCCATAACATAGGCATTTGAAAGTGTGCTGCTGCCCCAGTTTAAAAACTAAAAGCATGGGAGAGGACAAAGCTGTAACTGTTACACATTGAAACACAGTAATGACTATCTAAAGCCCAAAATAAGCATAGAGTCAATGGGCTTCCACACCAGGGACACACCATTGTTTGGCCTACTTAAAGTTTGCAAATGAATTTCTTACAGATTTCAAACCTGTCTGCAGAGATGCAGAGAAGCCCACAGCTGGTCACTACAAGGAGACAGTTTCATAGTGTAGCCTCATTTTTCATGGTATATTTTGCTCCTGCCACCCTACAATTTTAACAACTAAAAATCTAAGGTCATTTTAGGTAACAGTCTGAGCTCCTCCTTGTTCTTCCTCCTTTTGGTCCTCTTATCACTCTACCTAAATTCCCATGATGAAGCAAGTTCTGCCTTGAGCTTTCGGAACACAAGATCAGAGCTGTCACCATTCTGGACTCACCACTGAGCACCACTGGCTGCAATCCAGCCCTCCTGGTGCAGTCAGCATGTGGCTTGTGTGTTCCTACCTGCCTAAGAAAAGAGACATCCCTGTGCCTGCAGTTTTCCTGGAGAGAAATCCACTAACAGCAGCACTAAACTACCAAAACATGTAGCTTTGCCCAGGAACTTCAACAAAGGAAAAGAAAAGGGAGCAGAAATAGGACATCTTTCTAAAACATACCATTTAGAGCTTTGAGCACGGGGTTTTTGGTGGTTTTTTCTTTAGTTTTAAAATAAAGGTTAACAACTTATTTTGGAGTGTAAGGAGACAGATAGTAGCAGAAATGAATTAAAAAAAAAAAAACAACAAAACATGATAAATCTGACTTGCCTCCCACAAACACAAAGCAAACTGTCATTAAGTTATCTCTCTATGCACAGGAATTGAAGTCAAGCCCAGTCTCTCTCCTTTTTTCACATAGGATTAGGTGATAAGTTATCCAGAAACAATCCAAAAGAGCTCCAAAACTAATCCTTACATGGCAGATATTTTTGAAGGCTCCATTCTGTCACTGATTTTGGCAGTCGTGAAGATAATCTGTACCATTTTTCCATATAATTTTTCCTTACAGTACTCTGACTTTGAGGGGGTGCAGCTCTCCTAACATCATAACAAACCTTGGAAGTTAAGGCATTATGCCAAGGCCTACATCTTTACCATTTCTACAGATTCTCCAGTATGATGATATTAAGAGAAAAAGCCTCATAAGCAGTCCAAAATTACAGACAGCTTTCAACTGAATAAATATTAAAAAAAGAACTGACATCAAAAGTTACTCAACAGGAGGAAACTGTATGTAGTGACATGCTGCAGTTGCAGTGAAGAGGAGGAAATAACTAAACTTCTGCTATCCTTGGTGCTGACTCACCACATTCTGGCTGCAGGATACAACATCCTGAAAAGATGCTCGAGTTTCTAGAGATGTCCCTAATGCAGTCAAGTGTCTCACTGCACAAATACGTCACCTAGAACTGAGACAAAAATTTGAGTTCTCAAGTCCTTAAGATTGTGGCTGATATCCTGCAGGGTGTCAAAACTGCTATTTGGAGAAGATGGAAAATAACAGACATTTAACAGGGCTTTTTGTTGTTAAGGACCAATTCTGGTTGTATCACGACTGAGCTACAGAACATGATGAATTTGTCCAACTTCGTCACCTTCTGTCTTCCCTGGACTGAAAGCCATGTTCTCTTGCTACCATCCTTCTCCTTCACCCCAAACTAGCAATCAAACACTTCTCAGCAAACAAACAGCCAGAGGCCTGGGTAACAGAGGCAGCAGCTGGGAACGGGAGGGACATGTGCCCTTTGCTGCTATGTTCCAGCATTGCTCCAAGCCAGAGGCATCAAGGGGTGACACGGACCTTGTGCTGCAAGGAAGATCTCAGCTCAGGTTATACACAGAAAAGACAGTCAGGAACAGAAGAATATTCATTTATAATAAAGCCAAATGAATGCTTAAAAAAACCCCAAACCCACATATCCTAGATCTCACAAATTTGAGCCTTCTTCATGTGTGTGTACGCATCCGTGTGTGTAAGTTATATGCACACGCAGAGATAAATTCATAAACGGGCCAAATATATTCCCCAAAAGAAGACTTGACATTTCTAGCCTTAATCCTGTCACCCAGAACAGACCAATTTGCACAATCTTCAAGGCCAACTGCTGGGTTCATCTGCTGAAACTAACTTTACATGATGCGTTTATTTGCTGGGAGGACAATACTGTTTTGACTCAAACTTACCCTGATTAGCCCCATGCCAGTGAGAGTCATTGCTGCATTTGTTCAAATTAGGATGCCTCCTAAATTATGGAGAGAAGGTCACTCTACAGACCCTGGAGCGGGAAGAAGCTCTGGACAAAAATAGGATGGCACTGTCACGGTATTTATCAACCAGGTTTCATCCTTAATGTCTCTGCTGTATTTTGCTATCTAAGTACATGATTACCAAGGTAAAGCTTATTTAATCCACCTGAAGAAAAATTATAAATACTACAAGTCGTCAGATGACTTTAGAAACAAAGCAATATACAAATCTCACCCTTTCCACTACAGAGCTTATTCTTATGTATAATAAAGTATCCAGAGGCATCATATACACAGAAATAATCATATTTCACTAGAGAGCTCTCTATACAGTCAGCATCCACAGAGTGATTGACAGAGAAGCATGGGCTATTATTCCCATTTTGGACAGCAGATGTAAATTAGAGTTTGACATTAGATATGCATCAGTATTGTAAAAGTAGAGAAGAAATAAACCATGTAGGAGATCAGTAATTACAATAAGCCAGATAGCAGGAAAAATGCTTCCTACCAAGGCTCCTGCTCATCACATCCATATGTTTATAGGAGGGTAAGAGTTACCTCATTCACCTTCTTTCCTCACAAGACCTCTTTTTTGTATTACACAGGCAGAGATTATTCTCACAGCAAACACATGAAGTAATATCAGGAGTGTCAGAGCCCACAGGCAAGAACAGATTTGTCAAAATATCACAGCAGCCTTTTCTGCTACAAAGCCGACTTGGGGATTCACCCACCCCATCTGCTACACAATTACAGGATGAGGGGTCAGCATTGAGCCAAAACTGAGGGGGAGAGAAGGGATGACATAGTCCTCATTCTGTAGTCTTTAACAGCTCTGCCATCTACTTGCAGACACAAAACCTGAAGGTGGGGGCTAAGAAAGAAAAGGAAGAACATGAGGATTTCCCTACACACTCTTTTTTTTCTCACTTTAAGGAGAATGCTTGAGAATGAAATGAATTCCTAATAGCTGTATCCAACACCACCGCTCTTATGGACCCAGGGCCCATCCAGAGACTGCTGTCCTCTG
Organism: Falcunculus frontatus; assembly: GCA_013398115.1. Classification (NCBI taxonomy): domain Eukaryota; kingdom Metazoa; phylum Chordata; class Aves; order Passeriformes; genus Falcunculus; species Falcunculus frontatus. The sequence continues at coordinate 1,764,812 of VZRV01005009.1, forward strand.
GCTGGAAGGGCCAGCAAGGCCACTGAGGTTCTGCTGAGCTGCCTTCCAGGGGATGCACTGTTCCCTGGAACAGTATCCCTAGCTGCAGACAGTGGTGGTATTACATGCTTCCTGAAATGCTGCTTCTCCACGCAGCTAAAAGCATTAAGATCCTTGAAGAGAGGAGTGTTTGCAGACCATACTGTTTGCAAGCTGTCCAGGAAATGAGTCTTTCCTACAAAAAAAAAAAACACGTTCAAACTAAAAGCCAAGATGTTCAGGATATCTCCCTAAGTCATCTGAATCCTTACAAATGTTACCTATCCTTACCTCCCACTGACCTCTCATTCTACAAATGTAGTTACAATGGTGTTTGAATGCCGAGTGCTTTATATACATCTAAAGTGTTTCAGAAACAAGTGTCTGTCTCATTCTTCATCATCTAATTTAAAAAGAGGGTTTCTAGTTCCATACCACTATTTTGAAAATCACAACACAGAACACGGCATATCTTGCAGTAAGAAGAAATCTTTTAGTGTTCAAGTAATGAGCACAAAACCCAAGGTATTGCAGCCTAAGTGAATTTTTCTGCAGTTTGTAAAACCATAGTATGAAAAATACTGATATAAAAAGGGAGGGCTGAGCCTCCCTAACATTTTCATGTATTTAATTTTGGATGATAAGAACATCCCTAGGAAAAGCTCATTCAGTAATGAAATCTGAAATGAAAAATGACCACCCAGAAGTAAAAGTAGTCATACACAATTAATGAATTCATTCAGCCAGCCAATAAATCAAACAGCAAACCAGACTCTCTTAATCATGCAGAGAAACATTTTTCAGTGCTTCTTCTACTGTACTTTGCTCAAGGCCTACATTACCAATTGGTTGTTTCTTTAATTCTTAACCATTACAATATAATGTTATTTTAAATTTAAGTGTCATCCAAGAATACTGTGTAAGAACATATTATTCTTTCCAGGTTTCTAATCCTGAAAGAAATTAATATCAGAAAATTTACTTTATGGGTTGAAAAAGCTTGTGAGTATTCAGCAAGTTATTAGTGCATAGATAGCTATAACTTTCCAGAAAGGGTCCTAGCTCTTCCCTTTTTGGGTAAAACTTCGTACAAACAGGTATCAGACATGAAGAAAGTTATCACTGCCTGAAGCTTTCACACTCTCTTTCCATCAGGGACTCAAGGGGTTTACCCTTGGGATGCAGACAAGAACAACTTCTTGAAGTTTTGTCAAAGACATTTTTAAAATTTTCACTTACTATTCAATTTTTCTGTGCAACAATGGACCAAATTAAACAGTCATTCTGCAAAAGCTCAAAGCAAGAGACTATTGAGAAAAGAAAGAGCAGCTTCACTGAAGCCTGAAAAACCGAGTCAAACTTCTTCGCCTTTCAGTTGCACGTGTCTTTTTTCCCCAAAGCTCATCTACTAACTCCCAATAGTTCTCTCATCTCCCTCCAGTTTTCCCAAAAAATTTAGGAACAACCAGATCGTGCTACTGTTAAACTTTGCAAATGCATGCTTCAATGCAGGAGCTACATGTGCTCTTCACAGAAACCCATCATCAAATTTAGGCGAAAGAGGCAGAAGCCAAGACTGTGCTCCTACCAAGACTGGATTCTCTGCAAGCTCCAAACAATGGTCACACTCAAAACCTTTGAAATCTAAGGGGCCACTGAAGGACAAAGCTGCCCAACAGTCCCTGATGTTCTCACTTTTATCACACTCCTTCATGCTGAAATCATATTTATTGGTTTGCTTTTTTCCGTTTGGATACGACTTCCACACACCTGTGACCTAAACTAGCACCAACCGAGCACAAAGGACTGTGCTGATTCTCCAGGCTTTTTCCAACAGCAGGGTCTAGATTGTGCCAATTTCTACTGCCAGCTTGGTACTGACAGGTCACACAAATTCCTCTCTTCCAGATTTCCACTTTCTCAAGGAGGGCAGTGAAGACAGCCCCAACAAGGTGACTCATCAGCAAAACCCTGCCTCTAATTACAATTATTGCAGCTATGATTCCTGAGTGAGCCTATTAATCGAAGTCTCTGCACAGTAGACACCTTTAATTTTACAGAAATCCTTTCAAGTCACCTCCAAACCTGGCAATAAAACCAATTTTCCTCCTCCCAAATAGATCTAACATTAGCCAAGATCTGCCCTGTGTGCAACAAAATGCACACATACTCTCAGTTGTAACCAATACACCATTTTTCAGCCAAATTTTCACGAGCTGGTTTCCACCTGCACACGTACACTGCTGTGATCAGGTCTTCAGCCCACACTCACCCAACACTCATCAGAACTCCCTGACAGCACCTACAAACCCAAGCAGGAACATGGACCCTAATTCCAACTTCTCTTGGGAGGATGGTGAAGAGCAGCTTGGAGCATTGTGCCTGGCTGCTGCCAGCTCTGCTCGGCCCTGCAGATCAGCAGAACAGTAGGCAGGAGAGTAGGAAGAACCCACTAAAGGACACAGCACTACTTCTGCACAAAAAAAAAAAAAAAAAAAANAAAAAAAAAAAAAAAAGGCCTAACATCCTCAATTCACATTGCACTGTACCAGAACAGTAGGAATTAAAGCAATGAAATATGATGAAATAGAACTGGGAGGGGGAAGGGGGGATGGTGCAAGAAGAGAAACCTCCAACAACGATAATTTTATTAAACACTTTGTGTTAAGCAAGTCAGAAAGCTTGCTGCACCATTAGAGCCTGCCCCATATATTTTGAATTTCTTAGCTTAGACACAGCAAAAAACAAGTTCTAAGGGTCCTCTCAGGACACTTGACTTTGCTGGGAGGACACAGTCTGCTGCCCTTTGCAGCTCACCTGTTTCTTACACAGGCTGCCTCCTTCAGGCGATACACCAAGGAGTGACAGGCAACACCACAAACACTTCTTTGCAGGCATTGCTTTGCCCAGAGAAGAGTCAGAGCCTAAAGGAAGAACAGAGATACATTTTGTACCTTCCAGCTAGCATATGAATTTTGCAGGTCCTGTCACGTTACTAACAATGCTCAGAATCCACTGCTCATGCCACCCAGCGGGGCCATGCTTCCTCTCTCTTCTGACAATCCATCCCCTGTGACCACACCACAGTGGGAAGGGACAGGTCATGGGCATCCCAGTACACACAGACATTCCCTACATGAAAGAGCTGAAAAAGCAGCAAATACAGGAGAGATACGAGGACAAATTTATCTGTGACTTGACACAAAACTCATTCCTGGCATTCCTGCTGAACTACTAGTGGGTAACACAGGCTGATTTTCATGCCTCAGTTTTCTTCATTGCTCAAATGTGTGTCCATGCATATAAATCAAGAGGGGAAAAAAAGGCTGTTGAAGTATGAACTGGCTTTGGACATACCTAGTGTGAAAATCCTGTGTTTTCCACCTCTGGATTACAAACACATTCTTCAAGTAAACTTTGGAGCAACTCGTTTTGGGAAGTCCTTGAGCTGAAAGAGGCCTGGGATTTTCAGAGTGATGACAAATGTCTTTTTTCACTCCTAGGTTTTTGGCTGGAAATATATCTAGAATACAGAAAGCCAAGATTTTCCTTACGATCAGCACACAGTCAGACCAAACCACATGGCTCCTCTTGCACTTCTCCAGGCCAAGGCCAGTCCAGAAATTACCCACAAAACCCTTACTTTGAAAAGATTAGATTAAAAGAGATGATGAACATATATCCTTTCCCCTGAAGCCCTGATGGAGATCATGTACCATGATCTTCATTTTTCAAATGAAAAAGGGGAGGGACACATGATGGAGGACATTTACCTCACGTCAGCTAAAACACCAGCAGCAGGAGCAGGATCTACTTCTCCAATATCTGAGCCTAGTGGTCATCCAAGTGTTGATTAGATAATCTGAATAGACACATAACACTGTCACAGAATCACTGGTGACTTTCCCACCAGACCTTCCACTGTCATACTGTCAGATGCTGCAGCTCATGTCTCCCCTCCAGGCTCATGCCCCCACAACAAGCACAAAATGAATGCTGGAGCAAGGCACTGTAAAACGTTGCACAGTGTTTTACAGACCCGTGATACCCACACCAAACATGATTTCGCAGGAGAGAAAGAGAGCCATCTTCCCAGCTCAGTGTTTTGGCACAAAGTGGTTTTTCATTCAGTCATGCTGAGAAAACACAAGGAAATAGAGGAAAGCAAGAGTTTTCAAAAATCAATTAAAATACATTAGCTTGTAATGGTGAGAAAGAAGTCTCCCTCTAAACATGAAACCATCATTAAATGCTAGTAGCAAAAGGATGGTCCCAGTTACCTTTTGAGTGCAAGTTATCCGCTTTATGGTATTTAAGGAATAGAGCACAGCACACCAGATATTGGACAGGCCAGTAATCTATAGGGTGGGTGAAGACAGAGAGGGTGAACTGCAGTGTTCCAAACCCCTAAGAAGAAAAACTGTGAGTATTTGTGGATTTCTCTCCTTGCATGCCTAATAAATGAGCTCCTGGCCCAGTGTGCTCTGCTCACCTGAGCTGACCTGCAAGTGTGCAGTGAACAGGCTGTGAACTGTCATGAAATTCCAGCTCCCACTGGGAGCAAGGTGGACAGAAACACCAAAGGATTAAGTTTATATTTGATGATATTGTCAAGCTATCTTTTGCAAAAACAGGTTAATGAGGAAAAAAAACAAACACAAAAACACCGGCCTTTTCTTTAGAAAGGAAAGTGCAGGGCAGTGTATTCATACTAAAAGATGTCCCTTAGAAGCACATTAAACTGCACTGATGATGGAACAGGAACAAAAGCCCCTTCAAGTTTCTTAGAGTGTTGCTGAAAATAACTCCACTGTATTGATCCCATTGAAAGTCTTTTTTTGTATTTCCCCCATGGCTCTTTCTTGGTTATCTGAGGTGTGCAGGGCTTATTTGCAATACAGAAACAGACGTCCTGTGTAGAAAAATACAGAATTTAGAAACTCAAATTACTTATCAGTTTATTAACTTTTTTTTTTAATATTAGAGGATGATTCATAACAAACTTGCAATCTTAAAAAAATAAAAAGGGCAAAGGACAGTCTGATTTTACAATTTTTATGCCAGTGATCAATGTTTAGCTTACTTTCTTTTTAAATATGATATCAAAGTGGTATTATGCAAGGACTTTTAAGCACTTTAAAAACTCTGCTAGATGATATTTCATCATGGTCTTAACTAGACCATGAAAATTAAACGCATTTTGCTAGAAGGGATATAAAATAAGGGAAAATTTAAGGGCATCTCTCCCTCATGTCCTACACCCACCCATATCTGCTCTTCACACTGCACTGCAGGGCAGGAATGGGCAAATGAGCACCAGCACAGGCATGTAATTCACACTACATTAAGCAGCCCCCGGGGGAGATATCCCCTTAGTTCCAAAGCAGGAGAACTGGGCATCCCAGTGCACCTCACCAGGGCTCATTAGGGCTCATTAACTCCTGGAGATAGCTCCAGCAACAGCCTGAGCATCCTGCAACTGCCCTTCTCACATAGTGTGACACACTGATACCCATGCAGCTACAGCCAGGAGTGGAGATCACTTGCTTCCTGCTAAGCATTCTTTTTCCAGGGGAAAAAAAAAAGCTTTAGGGCCAAAGTTGCTGGTTTTCTGCTGTTTATATGGCATGAAGACACACTGCTCCTTGACTAGAGCTTATGGGGACTTTGCCACACTGGTAATAAACAGCAGGATTATAAAGGCACAAACTGGCAAGAGGCGTTTCCCAAGTTTGCTCTGAAATAGAATTTCAAGGAGACCAAAGAAGTGTGGAAATGCAGAAGTCAAGCAGCATAATACTAAAAAGAGATTTGGACTGCTCTGTGTCATAAGAACTGGATGAACAGATCCTTTGCAAGCTTCCTGCAAGAGCCCAGGGACTCAAAGGAACAGGATAAAGCTGTGTTTCATCTTTGCCATCCTGAGAGGAAGAAGCTAACACTCATCTGCATAAATCACTGAGAAAGCAAACTGGAAACAGAAGCAAGCTAAAAAAGCACATAAGAACAGCCACCAGAGTGGAAGGGAAAAACACAGCAAGAACAACTTGTCACATGGACAGCACTGCAAAATAAGATCTCCAGCAGTGCTGAGACCAGCTTTGAGCAACGGCTTCAAAACACCCTGCCCCCTAGTTGGCTTTGCCTTCCATGAATCCCTAAGCAAAGTAGTTACTTATATTCTTTCTTCACTAAAATAAAACTTAGCACTTTCCTATGATTGCCTCACAATAAAAAAAAACTCTTAACACTAATCACGTGACAGCACCAACTCCATCACAGAGCTTTGACACTGGAAAACAAAAACATGCCCCACAAGTAGAAGGGAAGACTGTTCATTTATCAGTCTGCACTACCACATCCCCTGACCTATTTTATTACTAAAAATAGTCCCTCTTAGGTCACTGCTGCAAATTGAATTCTGCTGCTTCATTGCCCACTGCAATCTCACAGAACTGCATGCTGCCTACACACAAAACACTAAGTAGGTTAACTTATTCACTGCCAGGGATGCAGCCAGTCTTCTCATATGGATAAAAAGACACAGACAATTTTCCCTAAAATGAGTGAAATGTTTCTTGCATTGCAGTTAAAAGTCCAAACCCAATTGTTTATACTGCATCATGAATATAAATGCCTGGCTTCCAATTTGCCTGCACTTTACAATATGTTTTTCAATATTAATCTTGAAAGACATGTTTTCAAATGATTTAATGTTACAAGCGATACAACCGCAGCCCTAATGACCTCTATTGACAAAACAGCCAAGTTTTTCTTGTTTAGCCCCCTCATTTGGATAAGTCTGGGAAAGCAGGAGATAAGAGGGAATCAGTCAAAATGTTCCAAGTTAAAAACACAACACCTTCTTTCAAAAGATCCTGTACTTGTAATTCCCAATCCAAAGCATCTCGTGATTATCATACCATGAAGAGAGCTGGCAAATTTAGACCTAACAGGCACAAACTATTTAAAAGAGAGAGGAAGAGGAAGGCATGAACTTTACAGAACAAGAACTTTTTAAAGGATCCTAAGCAGGAGATTGAAATAGGCATTGTTGACCAATTCATGCTTAAGAGTGAACAAACACACAGAATATGCTATGTCCTTGCTGTTTTATTTGAGCTAGATGGAAAAAAACTGGCATATTTCCCTGGGCTATTACTGCATCTTCATTTCATTACTTCAATAGCTTCCCAATCTTAAACAAACACACCCCAAAACCAAGCACAGATCAAAGACAACTGACTTCATGTCAGCTCTCTGCTTAAATCACTGCAAATTCTGCTGGGAATTTCTTAGTATGCAGCAGATGCACACAGAGCTGAACCATTCAAATGATTCACGGGCTCATTAACCTAACTGCATTGTTATTTAGTTATGAAACCAAGTTTCTCACTTCCTGCTATTCTAAGAATAACATCTGCCAAATCTGGGCTTTCTTGACAGAGGGAAAATCCAATGTCTTCAGGGGACAAAACAGCCTCAGCTCTGCCTGAGTTTCAGCTGGTGTCATTTACTGAGATGCTGGAGGCACCGTAGGTCACAAGTTGTGTGACAAGTCCTCGGCCTTCCCAGCTGAGAAAGATGAGCTCAAATACATCACCACAAGGGGATCCACACAGTCTCTTATCAAGGATATATGAAATGTGCTCACAGAAGGAAGAGGGAACTGGCCTTGCTAGCCAAGGTGCAGTTTCCCATTCATTGAAAAGGCATGAAATACACACTGCAAAGCAGCCTGGGTCTGCATTTCTGACCACCCTGAACTCCAGATTTGCCACATCTTGCTAGGGATTGACTATGGATTTAAAACAAAACAAAACAAAACCAAACCCAAAAACCAACCAAACAAAAACACCCCAAAAAACCACCACCAACAAAAAACCAACCCCCCAAAAAACCAAAAAAGAAATAAAAAACCAAGTAGATATCATTTTCTTATTTCTAGCCAGTAGGTCAAGGCAAAGTTAGTCTGTTGATATATATTTTTCAAGTATATATTTGAAAGGTACATCAACTATATATTTCAAAGGTATGTCACCCACTTCAGTATCATCAAGTCACAGGGCACAAGTGACACACTGGAGATGCCTGGCATATGTGGATTGTTGTTCTTAAATGAACGTGTCATTTTCTGGAAGGCCTGTTAGTCACCTGAATGCAAGAGAGATGGGCGTTAAGTTCCTTACAGAATGAAGACACTGAGTCCCCTTTACTTTTTACAAGATTAAGCATGTTCCACAGTTTTAGACTGCATAACTAATGAGTCCTCTCAACAGGATGTCCTTTTAGACCTTAGTTTCTCCAAGATGTTATAGCATTAACTGCCTTTCTATTTCTTAGGAGATCAAAAAAGTGTTATGTTGGAACACTTTAATGCAGTCACTGCACTTCAAAGACACATTACCTCATTCTCTTTTTGAACTCTCCCAGCAGTGCTTCTGCTTAACAAAACCTCCCTCTATTAGAAACCCTATTCATACGTGCATCTATTCTCAGAGAGACGTGATCAAAATACTCTGAGGTCATATGATAGACTATTCAATTGGTCAGGTAACTAACAGGAATGTCAGCTAAGTTAGTATTAGCAAGATAATTAACAACAGCACTCGAGCAATGATGCTCAACACAAGTGAAAATAAACTACTTGCATCATTTTTGCACGATCATCGAACATGAACCCAAGAGATCACTAGCATAAGTATTTAACTACCTAATTAACACTATGGTCAAAAGTGGAAGTATCTGAACTCTCTTGAGTATTTTTTTTCTAGTTAATATCCCACTTTACAAGTCAAAAATTTAGTCTAAGTTTGCAAACCAACAAAACAAAAAAACAGAATTATATTTGTGAAGCTCTAAAATCATCCAAGACCTAGACAAATTGTTCTGTGTGGATCACTAAGAAAATCCATGCAGCTTTCAAGGTGCCTGGATCCACCAACATGGATTTTAAAGTTCAGTAAAAACACATGTGCACCATTGCTACTGAATTTTTGGCAAAAGTGCAGGTAATATGTAATGCATTTTGGGCCAAAGGTCAAAGACAAAATGAAACTAAACAAATTATTTCAAAATGTATTTCAGTCCCAAAACAGAGAATTTACCATTTAAAACTTCAACCAGTTCATTATTTAGGCTCGGTTCTTCACGTCACTATCTTCTGACTGTGGAGAGCTATAAAATAAAGTCTTTTGTGTTTCAGCATCTAAGAAAATTAAGGACTATTACCAACCATCTATTAAGTCCACACCACTCAGAGGTACTAACTAAATGCACTGCCGTATCTTAACTTCTCTCACACTAAACAATAAATTACACAAATATTGGCACAAAGACAAAGCAGGCACTTTGAGGCCTGAACAAGGCTAGGTGAAGTGACATGTCAATAAATAATGTTTACACTCACACAACTGTACTTTCCATGCCTGGCCACTTTTCCAAGTGGTGGGCACGAAAGTTCACCTGCCTGAATGCCCACACCAAGCCAGGTCACTGCAGCACTTGTGTATTTGTGCAGTTTGATCTTCAACTCAGAGTTGTGACACCACTTTTGAAACAGGGGTCAAGGCTGGGAAGCACACAAGTTGCTCCTCATGGCCAAAAGGTCACACTACCTTCTCTTCCAGGAAAGAAAACTCCTCGAGGCTGAGGACCTGCTGGAACTCGCACTGCTCAGAATACACGGGAGAGCGCGAGAGGCTGTCAACTCATATTCACACTTGGTGAAAAAATACAATCAGCTGCCACCTCACACTCCACTCTGAACATCTGCAAACAAATGCTACACCAGCAGGATACCTCCCTTCTGCTGCCAGTGTTTTGCCTCATGCTCTCTCTGTCTCTTTTCCAGAAGCGCTACTTCAGTGAAGAGACCCCTTGGAAACCCCCACGTTTCCTGACACCTCTGAGAGCACTCGTAAAGTGGCCGTGTGATACAGGGGCCAAGTCTTCAGCTGCAAATCTGCCTCATCTGCCTCAGTCTCCAGCAGCTGCAAAATTAAAAATAGCTGCCATAGGCAAACCACGGCTGAAGATGAGAACGTTTGTTCCTTTATTTCAGGCTGATAATGGTGTCACTGTTGACATGTTTGGGCTCTGAAAGGAGCACTAATGAGGAAATGGACAAAATTATAAAGGCAGAATAAGGAACATTCTAAAATAGAAATGGGAAAATTACCCTCCTTTTAAATTTACATGGAAAATTTGACTAGCCATGACAAAATTATATGCTTATTTGGCTCTTTCGGATGAATTTCTTGCTAACTACAAGCAGAGCAATCATTTAAAGCAGCATTCTCAGCTCTTAAAATTGATTCTCACTCCGACCAAATGAGACAATTTTATCAGGTATCAAATTTATATGTACCATCATTGCCTATTCATGACTTGAGAAGAACATGGTCAATAAGGAATGGAACCTTATTATTGTAGAATTTACTCTCCAGCTTTTGGCCACTTCCTGGCAAACCCCAACATTTACAGGATACTTTAAGTTCACAGAAAAGGAGCCTTCTGCAAGAATGAGAAATTACATTTCATCTAGTGTAGCAGGAGTATTACGTGTGTATTACCTATACTGTGTGTGGTTTTGCTTACATTGTCTACAAAACCACTAAAATGTAATTCTAATTTTGTGAGCCAAATGAGGGGCGGGGAGTGCGCACAAAACCTGCTGTGGAATCCACTTGCTTCATTCACAAAAAACGGCAGTAGTTGCTACATAACTAAATGTTGCAAGGGAGCTATTTGGGAAGGAGAAGGTGTTATTTTCATTAGGTGAATCCCTGTGCATTAGTCACATATTTGTCAGATTTCCTCTATCACTAATTAGCCAAACATTGGGTAACCCAAGCTCTGTCCTGCCTCTTGAGGCTGCAAGCCAGGTTGCTTAAAAACTCAGCATGGTAAAGAGCCATCAGCACCACTGAAATCTCCAAATCATTTCTGAGCTACAGCTTCCACCACTGTGCCAACAGGGAAGAGCTACCTCTGAAAGGGCCAGGTTCACTGAAAGGCTACCTGACATCCAGGAGCAGGAAAACTGCCAACTTTCAATTACCTGCATCCAACCATGAAAAGCATCTCTGGAGGCCTTTGGATAAACATCTAAAATAGGCAAAATCAGATGCTGCTACACAGAAAAGCATCAGGCACAATCTAAGTTGATCTACGCACTCCCGGATACATTTAATGATGTAATAAGGCACTGCACTACGGCAGCAGCCATTGACAATGTGTGCCTTCAAATGGGATCCCTGTCTGGTCTGCAAAGAGCCCAAACACAGATTCAGCTATGGATTGTGGAGGAGAAATTCTCCCACCAGCCAGTGATGGCAGCCCTCAGAGCTGTGCCCTCTGTGCATGGAGCAAACCCAGGGCAAGGTCTGCACCCAGGCTCAAATTTAAACTGAAACCATAAATACAAACCCTAAATATGAAACTACCTTCTTTTTCTGGACATTGCTACATCTCAGGATAACCCCAGAACTGGCACTTGGACCACCGCATAACATAGATGATTAAATAAAAACGTGCCGCTCAATATTTTTTTCAGTCACTTCTGAGAGGATGTTCTTTTTAGTTTCATCATTGTATGCCTAAATTGCATTTGAAGAGCAGATATATTTCTAAAACAGGTCAGAAATAAGCAAACTCATCATGGAGACACAGTTACTCAGCATTCAGAGTTTAAAGAGAGCCTGGGTTTAAGATGAGAAGTCCTTTACGATACAAGACTTTTGGTCTACTCTAGTCACTCCTTTGTTAACTACATTTGGGTACAACTGCCCCAGAAGCAGGAAGCTATGTAAGAATGAGTTCTAAGAGCTTTATGAAGAATAAACAAGATTTGCATACACTGCCTACCACCTAAGTCCTCATGTGAATGTTCCTCATTCTCAGGATTATAAAATGCACACTGGCAACCCGGCTATTTGTACACAAAGTATCTGACTCTTGGAAATCACATACCCCACTTCTCTGCCCAGAATAAAATGTTTTCAACTATCACATTTACACAAAGTTTTTACATGTTTAGACACAAAGCCAGTACGTTTCCCTCTTCTTGGTCATTCTTTACGGTGCCTATTTCAACCTCTTGTGATAAAGATAGAAGGCAGAACAAATCTGGCAGGAGCATTCTCAGAGGAGAAATGTCTTGCTTGTTTATGAGGAAAGTGAAGCACTTCCTGTGCTCTTTACAAACCTTTTTCTCTTTTCTTTGTTGCAGCTGTTGTGAGCCAACTCATCGAGGAAGACAGAGGCTCTGTGCGTGCTGGAGTCTTTTACTTATTTACAGACCACTGCTCCTTTTGTGCAATGCAGCTTGGGCTGCTCTGAGGCAGCATTCACTGCTCTGAATTATTATAGACTCCATCCCCTTGCTGTTGAGGACTGACTTGCACAAGGCAGAGTTGTTCCAGTTTGACTACCATGAAGAACATCAGCACCAATGCATGAAGAAAAGCTGAGAGCACCCTTAAGATGACTGTTTTAGCAAAACAACAACATGGCAAACTGCCAGCCTATGATGGAAGAAAAAGCACAAATCCTGAAGAGCAGGAGATGCTGAGCTGTAAGAAGGCATCCAGTCAATATTAATATAAAACTAACGCAGGTTTGGGAGAACACAAATAAGGACACTGAGAAGAAGACACCAAATTCACAAGGGTCAGACTAGATGAGTTATAAAGGAATGCCTGATTGCTACTACCCTCACAAAAATATCAGCGATTCTAACTGCTTAACATTCAGATCAAAGGCTCAGCCGTACGTTTGCTGAAATTATTAATTGGGCCATCTTACACCCTCTAAAAAGGCATTTATCAGAATCTCAGATTGTTCCTTGTGCCCTGCAGAGAAATCTGTTCCCCCTCTATTCAGGAGTGATCCATCTTACTGCAACTCATCTGTCACCGAATGGTTCCATGCGAACAGCTGTATCAACTTCTCTGTCACTTCTCTGCCACTCTGCCTGGCCAAAATACACAGAATAATGCACCTGAACTTTTTAACCATGAATCACACTGACAAAACTTGGAAGATCATCAAATTCAGCTACACTCAAGACTTTTCAGTGAGCAGGATGGCTAAGTAGTGAGGATATTACAGAGAACAGGAAGGCTGAAGTTATTTAGCAGTTCCCTTGGAACCCCACATTAAAAATGGCCTTGAGAATCTCTCTTACTCTGAGCATCCCTCAGATTCTTCAGAAAAAAGCAAAAGGCAATGAGACAACTAAAAACTATTTTACCTTCTCCTTAAAATGGCTACAAATTGGGGGAATCTCAAAACCAGACCCAGAAATACTTAAAAATACTTTCTATTATATCCTAGACTAGCAGTCTAGCCTTCTAGTGAAAGGGGATTTAACGTTACTTTAATTTAAAAGTTAATATTTAAAGTTATTGTAATATAGAGAGGGGAAAAAGCTAACTTATTGCACTGAAGTCCTGCAACATGAATGAAAAAGAGACAAATAACTTTTAGATGTCATTCCTGTACAATTGTTTTCACATCTTTGAGACATATCAATGTGTATGTAAATGGTCCACAAACGTGGGTCAATGCATCATACGTATGCACAAACTTGTCCAGTTGCTTCCTCGAAGGGTTATGGTATTAAATGCCTGTGTCTGCCTGGTTCTGACATGAGAATTTACAACTCTGGAATGAAGGGACTGCAATCTGGATGGAAAGTAGGAAGCAGTTGAGGAGTACTACCATATAATCACCCTGCACCACCAGAATATGAAAGCAGTAAAACTTTGAAGAGGAATACTCAAAGACAGTGATCATTCTGACACACCACAGTGAGCCTGATCATCATCCACTGTGATGGAATTCAGCCTGCCTTAAGAAGCTGGGTGCCCAAAGACACGTATGTACAAAAAATGACTACTCTTAAAATAACTCTTAAAAATCTTGGCTGAAATCACTCAAATTCCACACAGGTGTCACATATCTCATTTACCAGGGAAGTGTACACCAGAAACATTCCAGAGCAGTAAGATGACACAGGTTCACTAGCTCTGAAAGAGATCAGTATTAAACTAATATATACATTTATAAACTTATGGCAGCTGACTAGACTAGACGTGAATGAAGTTCCTTTCCAGGCAAACTTCATCACTGTTCCATGGGGGCTTTTTGGATATTCTGCTTACTAGGGACGGCCTAACAGCTGAATTCCAGCTCTTCCAAGCCATGGAACAGCTTTAAATAAAATAAAATAATTTTTTTTTAAATTAATAATAATAGTAATAACAATTTTAAATGCCAAGACAGATGGATCATTGCACAATGCAATACAAACTTAACTTTCCCATTGTACACTAACGTGTTACATGGTTTCCAGTTTCCTTCAGCACAGTTTCTCTCTACTTAGGGATAGAGAATCTACCGAATACATCTGCCTCAAGCTGAGTGGAAAATGTGTAAATAGATGGAAGCAACTTCTGCTTAACATTTGTTTGCTTAAATTAAGGGAACAAAACTAATTTTTTTAACTTCTGCGTATCAAAATGCCTTTCACTTTTGCACATCATGTACAGAACACCAAACAGAGGTGTGTTATACTATAGAAGGCATTTATTCACAAAGTTACAGCTTTGCAGTACTGCGGCATCATCAACATTTTACCATCTTGGCCAGCTGTTTAACAACTTAAAACATGATTCAAGCCTGACTTCAAGTTTAATTCTTCTAGCCAACAATAATGCAGCTTAATAGACTATTTTACAGTGCTGTAGAACAGACTGGAAATCAGCTTTCCACAGGATAAAATACTTGCTTTGTGCCTTGCAATTCTTTGTGGAGCCAGTACAGTCACTCCCCCGGATAAAGCAGAGAAGCTGGACTTCAGACTTGTATCTACACAAGTCTGAAGTCTATATAACTGTATATATCTATACAGTTCTCACCTGTATAATCTCTTTTTTACCCGTCCTACACTTTTGCAAGGAGATCACAAAATTCTGACTTAGAATTTTTGCTTAGGTTTTAGGGTTGAGGAGAGAAGCACACACCCTAAGACTTTATACTGAACAGTAAAGCATGCTTGCAGACAGCCAGGGAATGAGGATTTAGAAAACCCTGTTAACAGAGGAAATGAAAACCATCTAATTCGTGGCCACATGAACCCCAACAAATGTGTGAGGAGGGTAATCTGGAGAGCCCAAAGCAGCAGGGAATGAGGCATGGTGACTCAAGCAGGACCTCATGGTTTTAGTTCCCCTGGATATTCAGCACTCTGAGCTGTGGAGCCTAAAGGCTCAGCAGACAAAGTCCTGTTGATTTCTGCTGCCCTTGCCCCACATAGACAACCAAATTCCAGCTACAAAGCAAGCATAAGCCCATTTACTACCATTATTTTGTAGGTGACTGCACATCAAGCCAAACTATCAAAACCAGTCCTGGAGTTCTCTAATCCTTAACTCTCCCAGGCAGAAATCATCAGCTGCAGACATAAGGGTGAAACTCGGCACATTCGTCTCCAGACAAGACAATTACCAAGTTTGAGCTCCGGCCCTGGGGACTTAAATGAATGCACAAAGTCCCTGTAATAATACAAGTTTATCGTTCTTAAGGCTTTAACTGCTCACACTGAATTTGCAAGTCAGCATCAGGCAGAAGCAACCACAAGACCTTTGCAGAGGGAAACAATCCTCAAAGTTAGTAAGCAACAGCTTCGCAAAGCATGAGAAAACTAATAACTGAGAAATACAGAAACGCACAGTCTCTGAAGCAAGATATTTCAAAATGAGGTACATTTCATTCTTCAGAAGACTCAGAGAGCATCCACTGCAATTATGATACTTCTCTGGTAGCTACCCTAATTACCTCGAGAGGAAAAAAACCACCAAACCCACTCTCGTTGGATTTCTGGCATTTAATTCGCTTGCTGGGAATCTCTTTGCTTAATAGGCATTTATGCTATTTTCCTTGCAAAGCACATGTTGCCATGGAGCACTGATCACAGGCAGAAGTGAGTGATTCTGCCTTTTTGAACTGCACAGCCTTCACTTGAGGGACTCTATCTTACTACCTGTCAGCCTTAACCTTTTGCTAACTATACAGGGCAAAACTAGAGTGAGCTGTGGTTATATTTGTTTTGATTTTAGTGAATGGTCTCATCCAAAAGCTACTCTTAAAAGTCTTCCCCATTTTTCACTGGCACTTTGCTTTGACAGAATGGAGTTTCCTTTTCTGAGAGTGAGAAGGTGGCAGATGGGAGAAGGAGGAGGATCCAAGCAGACAGAGAACTATTGCACAAGACACATGCTGAACTTGTCAACAGAACAAGATTTCTTTACTACAGTGCTTAAAAAAATTAAAATGCCTGCTTCTTTACTCAACAAATTTAACAGAGCCATACAATAGCATTCAGGCTTTTTTATTTTAGGGTATCCAGAATTTACCTAAGATGAATCTTGCCTTGCAGTTAACTTGATCAACAGTGTAGTAGTGAGACTGAAGGAATCTGAGTGACATCTGAGTGACAGCAAATCATCATACTATTCCTGCTATAAATGGCAGGCAACACAAGGTTTGGATGTAAGCAGAATACATTTGGATTCCTGCCTCCTTTCATTGGCAGGTGACAAGATGTATCTTGGGGCCAGAAAAAAAACCTTAAAAATAGGGTGCACGGTCTCAGAACAGCAAGGATATCAAATCCTGATACCTTTAACATTTTTTCTCTTTTGGGCCTGCAGAAAAAAATTGATGTGAGCTTTAAGGTTATGGCTGGCCAGATGCACTGAAAAAAGCAGCACAGACTAACCTGAGCCTGTCTCCAATCTGGCACAAGAAAACTCACAGCTGTCTGCTTCCTACCTGGCATTTCTCTATGGGAGAGGAACAGAACTACACTACTGGGACTAAAGGAAGACTCCAGGTTAAACAAACATATCTAAAAGCTACCCCCAGTATGAAACCTTTCAATATTCACCAAGAAGTCCCATAATTAAGGAGACTAAAGTCATGTTCAGTGACCACAAATCAGATGGTGAGTCCAACAACCCACAGTAGAGCACAGACACTGGTGACAATTTCCCCCTCCTCTATACAGAACTAACACAAATAAAGTAAATACTGTTCTTGCCTAAGCAAACATCTGCTTCTCAGAAAGGGCCAGAATCATCCATGCACTGGGTCTGCATCATAGAGAACCAGGGAGTGCTAGAAATTTGTCATACACCACACGTTATCCTGCATGCGCAGTGTGAAGCACATGCAACTGGTATTTCTGAAATAATCCCTTTTGGAGGCCTCAGTAACAGCTTCCCTTGAAGTAAAGGTCACAGATTTGATCTACTATCAGCAGGGAACAGTAACAAATTATGAATTATTCCTATCAAAACTAGGGAACAACTTATTTTACAGGAGTTCCAAGCAAGCATTTATTAAAATCAATACCACAAAAAATACACATCTTGACAAATGTAACAGCTACCAAGATTCTGTTAATAGAACAAAATTCAGGAGGCTACACTGGAAAAAAGTTTTCACCCCTTGAGCATACACACATCTTTCACCACTACCACATCACACACCGAGTGTCCCATGTGCTCATTTAGAAGTACAGTGTGTTGCAAAGCTTTAAGAGATAAACTTTTCATCTCATTCAATTTTAAAGGACCTTGAAATGTTAATAACTCAAAAAAAAAAAAAGAAAAAAGAAAAAAAAAATAGTCCAAGAAAAAGCACATGGGAGGAAACAGCTCAGGGGGAAAAAATAGGAAGTTTGAAAGCCAAAGCAAACTATCTTTCAAGGCAAGTGAGCTTCCTACTCAGAATTATATGATTTGTGTTGCTTGTCATCCTGCCCATTTTCTGAGATGTCTCAACTCAGCAAGATAGCAGCTGGTGTCACTGAAAACCAAAGGCATAAGGGAAGCCAACCTCCAGTTTAGTATCTTAGATATTTGCAGCAAAGCAGCTGCTTACTTGTTCAATCTCTTGGCAACTCAGATTTGTCACCAAGGTCATGGCAGATTAATTATTTTTTAAAATTAATATTAAAATGCTTAAAGGAAGGGAAGGGGAGATGATTAATGATGTATCCTGATAAAATAATTTTCCCATGTTTGACTGAATTGTTGTTCTGAGCATCATCCACAAGGGAAAACAAGGAAACTCATCAAGTTCAGAATCCTTTCTATTCAAAATTCTTAACTGACAGAAATTCTTTCCTACTGAGCAAATTGGAAACTGAAATCTTCTAGCCATGTACATCCTTCACTCATCAAAAAAGGACTATGTCTGGCATTACAGAACATGCCATGGGCAGTGGTACTCTGGGGAATTCAGAACAGCCTGATTCTCTTTTACAAGGTGAATAACAGGAGAGCTGTGAACAGCTTATAGGGTTTTGAGTCCCTAAGGCTGCAGGTCACGTAACATCCAAACTGAGAATGTGCTACATCTTCGCAAAATTCCCCAGAGGAACAGGGATCTGGAAAGGCCACAGGTGGGCCATAAAGGACACTGGAGGTCATTCTCACAGCTGGGATAAGCACTGGAAATGTCACTGTGGTACAGAATCTCCTGAGCTGCCTGAAGGTATTTCAAAAAAAGGTATACAAAAGAACAAATATGGTTGCCAGGCTCCCTGGGTGTAACCTCACACTCACTGAAAAACTCACATAAAAAACAAATAACAAGTGAATATGACCCATAAATAAGAGCAGAATTAAAACTGGATTTCATGTTCATTATGGGCTCGTTTGGAAGTTTCACCTCTTCCACCTACTGCCTTGGGCTGGTGCTCCCCACCATGATCATTTCACAGTAATCCAGTTATTTGTTCCAATACAAGGCTACAGAGCAGGGATATAATAAGATGATAAATCTGAACACAGAAAGACAGACCTTATAACATGAATTCCTGGCATCATGTGAAGGTCCTCCTAGACAACATTTAATTTAGCAAATCAGTCCTAGAATAAATACAAACAAAGTTTATACCAGGATCAATATATAATATATTATCTTCTCAAAGTAATTATTCCATTAGATCTGTAGAGGGGAGGAGGATGCAGGCCAGAACTAAGCTAGGGAAAAAAATCACTATCTCATCTGAAAAATCTACCAGGAAGGACTCAGCATAGTGGTTTTTAAAATCATTATAGTTTGTGTGTGTGTTGTTGCTGGTGGTGGTGGTGGTTGGGTTTCTCCGGTTTTGAGAACACTGACAGATGTGCTTTAGCAAGTTCAGAGCTATCAAATACTCAGGTAATAGAGGCATTTTGCTCCTAAAAAACTGATGGGCATCAAGACCTCTATATGTGGCAGTAGTGTCTCACTTCATTCAGCTTCCTGCTAACCACAGTTATGTTCAAAGCCTTGCCATAAAAAAGTGTAACATGAGTCCTGTGTGATTTACTTGATCACCAGGAATATATCAACCCTTCTCACTGCTCCATGAGAAATGTTAAATGTTCTATGCTAAATATCTCTTAAAATCCTGTTCATAGAGCTTTCAGTCCTTCACACTTTCTCACAGTTCAAATAAGCCCAACAATCTAAAAATAAAATTATGTGAAGACATTTCTCAGAAATAATAAAAGTCCCAGTTTAGCCTGGTTGCTCCTCAGAGACTCTGAAAAAAAGCACAGGAAAAGGCACAATAGTGAAATGAGTCTCAAAAGCATTTTTAATTTTAATTACTTTGTTACCTCCCTTCTATAAAGAAGCACTTGAGTGAAACAAGTTCAAAAAGCAAGGACAAGTAAAGGGTAATTTTTATAAATATGCCAACTTTTAATCTCTTTTCATTTTACTTTTTTCCCCTAATATTTTTCTTAAATACTTATCTTTCTAAAGCCAATGATTTTTAGTAAAATTTATTTTTGCCCTGAAAGCTTGCTGTAGGCTTGCAAGCTTGAACAGCTTCTTCTTTGTTATTAGTAGGTAAAATAATCTCACCTGCCAGCTAATACATCAAGATTTTCTCCACTGCAATTTCCACTACCTTCAAATTCCAAGTCCTAACTCCTGAAGTGGGAAAGGAGGATCTGCTCTTATGGAAAGGTCTAGAAACAATTCCCCACCCCACCTTGGTTTACAAAAGCTTCAGAAAGCCTGCTTTGATGTGTGCATTCAGTCCTGTGCAGTTACAGCCAAACAGAGCAGTGCTGGCCCAGAAGTGTCCCTGTTTCACCACCAGCCTGGCAATATTTCCCACTTGGCCTTACTACATCATCTCTCAGACTTATGCCACTGTCAGCATCCCTGCCTTCAGCTTTGGTTCTTGAAAGATTTTTCTGACCTTCATAACTGAAAGAGAACAGTAGAACCATACGACTGAAACACACTGTAAAATCCAAAAACTGGGCAGCAAAGACGACTTTAAAATGTGCATTTGTGAAAAAAAAAAAAACAACTCACAGTCAAGCCAATCTCCGAAAATCCCCACTTCAGATCTTTTTACTAAGCAGAAAGCTACCAAGAGTATTTAAGATGGTGTTAGAAAAACACACACACACATAAAAAATATCAAAAGGAAAAAGCTTGAGAGATTATTCACTTAGAGCATGTAACAAACTAAGCCGGTCACAAATATCTACTCGTGTGCTGACAGAAAAATTTCTTAGTGCTCCATAAAGGATCTGGATAGTGACTACACACAAACAAGGGGGTGCCAACCCAAGGTTCTGTAGCAAGATATTCCCTCCTGGAGAGCCACAAATCTCACAGCACAGTCAGGGCACTCCTCACACCAGCTTTCTAAATATAAACCTCCTTGCCCTCCTGTCAGCCAGCCATTTAGCTGCAAAATTTCTACTCAGTGATACACTTAGAAGGTAAAGCGTGGAGGTTGCTGCATGTACAGAACCCAGAATTACCAGCACAGCTCACTGCAGAGCTGCTCAGCAGAAGGGCACCAAAGCCTTAATCTGCTGCCCTTCCAAGTGCTTTGAGCTGCTTTGCTGGCCTTGTGCTTTTACTTGGGTGAGCATCTCTCCTACATGCTCTAGACAACTCCCTGAAGCCAGACATTTGTCCTTCCTTTTATTTCATTTTATAGCCACCAAAAGCTTAATCTGTCTTTGGTGAGCAAGGATGCCTATTTTTGTGACTCCTGTTTGCTTCCTTGAAAATTCAGATAAATATGCCTTAGATATATTGGATGTATTTTTCTTCTCCTTCAAAGTAATTGCTCCTCTTAGAGCCTGCGAGTAAACAAGTATGATAAAATCTGATTTGTTTTCTAAATACTCAGTATCCATCCAGTGAACTCTCTGACAAAGGACTGCATGCACCTGTACTGCAGCTCCCACTCCTAAGAGCATTCTCATCCTCTGTGATTTTCTAAAACCAGGTGGAAGGACTTTTCCTTTCCACAAATACCTGCAAGGAAGGGCTCCCTACTCATCCTGCTTCAAGCAAAATTCTTGCTTGGTAGAGTTTGCTGGTTGTTTGCTGTCTTCCCATGACAACTATCTCCTCTAGCTGCCACTCACAGTTCCAGCTGGATGGGTTTAGCTGTCACCAGAGGTTAATACTGCTCGCTTGCCTCTTCCCCATCTTTGGGAGGGTTCTTGACGCAGCAGATTCATCCCTGTGGATGTGATGCAGTGTCTCACAGGAAACAGACTGACAGCACACAGGAGCTCAGCTCTAGACAAACTCTAAGCTGACACCACGGTGACACGTAAAGTTCAGTGAAAAATTTTACGAGAACCGTGAGCTTTTTACACAGGAGAAAAATAACAGCTTTTATCTTCAGGGCCTAAGCAGCTCTGCATCTGGTAGCAGCAGGAAACTACACTGTAAACAATATGACAAGCACTGCATTATTACCTGTTTATATGCTAAATGATATAAATTAAGATAGACACACACACACACCAAGACTAATTATATTTTAAAATTGCCTCTCTGAAGGGAAGGGAAGTAATTGCAACCATTATTAGCTGCAGTGCAATACTAAAAAAAAATAAAAATCAGGTCCCATTACTCTATGCAGTTCTAAAATACACTAAGAGGTAGTTTTTATTCCAAAGATTTCACAACCTAAATTGACAAGCTGCATAGAGAAAAGAGGAAGCTGAACACAGCATTCCAGAGAGTTAAGTCACCCAAAATATGCATCAACACAGTGACAAAGCCTGCAAAAAAAGGTAGCTGTAAAATCTGGACTTCATCTCAGTTACAGAAGCTGCAGTTCAGTCGGATCTTATCCTAAACTCTGGAGTTTCTTTTTAGGGAGCCAATGCAATCCCATTTTCTCTTGTGAATCTAATTAGCTTTTAACAGCAAAATACCCACCCTTTCCTATAGCCAGCAGCCACTGACTTCAGACAATTCAGTTGATAAAAAGCTATTTTTAGCCCTATCAGAAGGCTTTTCCAAATGCTCAAATTAGCATTTCCTCATTTCTCTCCTCATCATCTTACACCCACAAATTCATGAGATAGTTGGGTAACTTGGCTTTCCAGTAGCCCTTGGAAAAGAAACACTAAGAGATCAGGGCATCAGATTTTGTGAGTACAACTTGATGAAAATAACAAAAAAAATCAGGCTTTTGAAATTTGAAATTCAATCTCAGCTTCCATCTTACCAGAGGAACAATTAGTTTGCCTGGAGCATCAACAGTACATGGAAAAGAAACACAAAGTGAGAAGATACTTGAACAACTCACTGTATCTAACCATGACAAGAAAACTGATGTCAAATCCGTATCCAGCTATGTCCAAAGCACTCAGACAGGTGCTCAGGTAATGATATGAATGAGGCCGCTTTTCCCCAACAAATATAACCAAAGCAGCTTATATTTTGAAGAGCTATTTTAACAGTCAAAGCCACATTAAGAGCTAAATGACATACGAAATGGCTCTGGCAGAGAATAAATTTAGAAGGTCGACATATAACCCGCATGGAAATGACAACAGTGATGGTTACTCGAAGTCCTGCCAGGTGCCCTTTAATAAGCAGAGAATGTGATTAGTGCTGCAATGCAAAGAGACAGCGTGCTGCAACATGACTCCATGCTGGTCTGCCAGGAAACCTTTACAATACAGTCCCTGGCTGCACTGGGATTTTTCATGCATAATAAATAAAGCAACAGACTAGCAGACTCAGGCTCCTTGCTGAACACCAGTGCCCTCCACTGTGTATGCTGAAGACTCCTACAAACACCACAGCAATAGAGAGAATTTATGATTTCTCTCCTCACGACAGACTGCCGGGTCCCCCGGGACCGAATGTCAGACACATGACTCTATCTGCTGCTTCGTAGGGCGGCTGTGAACATGTAAATAATACTGTCAGCATAACGCAGGGATCCGTCCATCAGCCTGCACAGGCTCCTCTCCCCATTGGTGCTCACTCTGCCAGAGAAATAGATCTTTCATAATCTGTTACAGCCCTTCCTCGACTGATGCTTTATACAATAATTCAGTTGGAATCGTGGAACTTTACTAAAAGTACAAAACCTTGCTAATTATGAGGTAGTGGCTCGCACATAGGAACCCTTCAGCTTCCTTATTAAAAAACATGGAACCAAAGTGTTTGGGATGGCTTTAACACCATCACCATTTTAGGATGTGTACCACCACCTCCCTAAGCTTTGATCATTTTGATCACATTTGTTTTCCAGATCATAATTGCTATGTTCTTCCAGGATAGGAATAGAAAAAGAAGATCTTAACAGAGCATGGAATAACAGCTCTTTTACTGCCCCTCTAATACTATTGCATACTTTAATTCAGACCATTTGAGGCATGAGCTGCTATTTGAGCGAAGGGATGTTTTATCCTAATTTCCTCTACAAAGACTTCTCCCATTAAATTTAGTATTGCTGTTTACTCTCCAGCTGCAGCTTCAGAAGGATGTGAATGCCCATGTTGTGATACTTACAGCTCTAACTGCGCAGGAACCACGGAACACAGAATCTTGAAACTTGTTCTAAATCACACAAAACAAAACAGGCAATGGGAGACAAAACTAACCCTCTTCTGGAAGGGCCTGAAATTTAGCAGAAAGTTGAGAAGTGATTTTAAAAATGTTTCATGATAATGCTGCTGCACTGAACACACCGAAACTCAGTGTGACCAACCAGGGCCTTGTCTACTCATATGTCACTTGTGCTTCCATGTGCAGAACACACTTATGGTTGGGTGGCCAGCTTGGGCCTCTGGTGTTCGGTTTTATTGGTTTAACATTAATTACACGGTGCCCTCTCCACTGCCATTAATCATGGGGGCAAAGCAGTGCTGAGTAAGTAACTTGAATAGGAAAAAAGCCAAAGGAGACAGAGACAAGTACCAAATGAGTAACTGCTCAATGGCATCAACCACAAAGCTCAATTTCTCCTTGTGAACACCACTGCACCGCCACCACCTGCACTGGCCGTGCCTCTGTGGTGTGGGTCACTACACAGCAGTGTCCAAGTCAGGACCTGGGGGCTATCTCACTGAAGGATGTTTTAAATCCTCCACACAAGAAAATGAGCAGAAGTCAGAATTCACTGTGCTGACTATGAAAGTGCAAGAAAAAGCTTTTTGCACTATCTGAAGTAGCCACATTTCCCAACACTTATCCCCTTCAAAACACCACACCAGAAAATGTTAACTTGAAAGAACCACGTCCTTCTCTTCCAAACAAACAAATTCCCCTTTGAAGGCTGCTTTAAAGTTGGACTTAACGGAAATTAATTAGCTTTTAAAACAAGCACTTCTCCCTACATATCCTCCAGTATCTCTTGTTTGAAAGATTTTCATTAGTTTATACAGATTGAGAAAATGACTAAAAGCAAGACCAAAAAGGGATATTATGCATTACCAAGGCTTTGGGGAGACAGACTATAGAACTGTCATCCTTGTAATGATTTCTGGGGGGTTTAACTACCTCCAAGAGGCTTGAACAAAATTTCAGCGTTTAATTTTTACTAAAATAAGACAGTTGCATTTGGAGGTTCATCACAGCAT
Source organism: Falcunculus frontatus (assembly GCA_013398115.1). Taxonomy (NCBI): domain Eukaryota; kingdom Metazoa; phylum Chordata; class Aves; order Passeriformes; genus Falcunculus; species Falcunculus frontatus. The sequence goes on from VZRV01005009.1 coordinate 1,789,768, forward strand.
TCTGTCCTGTGCCCAGTGGTTGCAGCACAGTCAAGGCATTGCTGTGTTTTATAGCATTTCTGCTTCTGCACAGTTAACATTGCCTGATTATTTAAGTAGCAACATTGCATGAGCTACATGTTCTCTAAAAACGTAACTATTCTCTTTTTCAACAAAGCAGGATCAAAGTCTTACTGGGGAGAGGGTAGGAAACTGCTCAGGGCCTTCTCCTTAAATACTGTTTTTAAACACAGGCTTTTGAGGGTAAGAATCAAACCTCCTTACCTTTTCAATGTTGAAAACACTACAGACTCCCAAACCTGGAAAAAGCTCAGCTTTGTCACAGTGATTTAGTTCCATTATGTATTTCAGTCATTCAAAGACTCTCAGTATCACAAAGTTCAGCACTAACATTGCAGCTATAACCTTCAGGTAGAAAAGCCACCTTTGTGGTGCTCAGTAAGTACACACACAGCTTTCAGTGGAGCAAGGTGTTTTTCGGATATGTTATACAACATTTATTAAGTAACTACCCATCTCTTTCAGTACAAAAATAGGCTGGCTCCTAAGATGATTAATCCTTGATTGAGGTGAAAAGTGCAAGGTCTTTCCTTACCAGGCAGGGATTTTTGGTCCCAAGTGAAAAGTCATACAAAACATATAAATTATTTCAACACTTACAAGTTTTAGAATTAGTATCCACTATAACCACAAATGAAAATAAAAATGTGTTTTCACCAAGGGCTAGGAGTGAAGGTGTTTACACTTTTTCATGTACTAATAGCAAATCTTAACTCATTAAGTTTAGAAAAGCACGTACATTTCAAGCCAACCCACACCTCATTCTCCTTTATACCAAACATTCACCTCATCATCGAGGGAAAACTGAAATACTACCAATATAGCCACAAAAAAAGGAGTAAATGCCATCACAGTGAAGAGAACAGACAAATTTTGCACTGACTTCAGTAGAAGAAAGCAAGAAAAGAGAATTCAAATAACTGAACCGTGCAAATGGACGCAGACTATATAAAGTCACATGAAAAAACCTAGCTGCTTGCTAGCCTTACAAATCAAACAGCTTGTATCACCAGCAAGATGATTGGAACACTACTTCAGCATTTGTGGAATGAATCATAAATCCAGCCCCTCCGTCCTAAAATTGCTGCTATTTAAAAGATGATGCAACAAAAAAAGCACAAGCACATTTGTATATACAACCAGAAAGAGTGACTTGAATATTACACTGCTAAAAGCTTTTCAGTTTACCTGTCATACTGAACTTGAATTATTTCAGTTTAAAAGTCAATCACTCAAGCATTTACTAATTAAGAAAGACATGGCTGATATAGTTGTTATAAATGAACTCTGCTTGAATGATAAGTTACTCGAAAATTGTACAATCAAGAAGACATATTCATGGAAATCCATGTGATGTCTTTTAAGGACTGTAACAGCTGACAGCTTTGAACCAAGACTGACCAGTGATCAGAGAAATCCTACCACAGAATGTTCCAAAAAGTCAACCTTTTAAAAGCATGTGTAAAAATTCAATTCAGGGAAAATTGCATCATAGTTCTTTAGTTCAAAAAATTTGCAACATCACATTTCTGTTGTCCTTAAAATAAAATTGACTGTCTTCCAGCACTGATAATTTCCCCATTGAATTCCACGAGTGCAGCACACGGCTTAGATAGGCACATGATGTTCTTTACATATGCAAAGTTCTTCATTTATTGTAACTTTCTGCTAGAATTTCTTTCCCCTACCCATTTTTTTCCAGAGATTTCTGCCTAGAAGGCAGAAAGCTTAAAAGGACATAAGCAGAGAGAAGGTTGTTCAAACTCAATGCTTTGCTTTCATGCACACTGGAGGAATCTGCCAGCAGTACACTTTTACTTCATCAATTCAGCAAGAAACAAGATTGCTCTTCAGTCGACATTCAGAAGCACCAGCCTGACAATTAATACAGGCATGTGACACTGAACAAGTAGGGAGAAGGCAAAGGGAAAAATCTTTTAAACCCAGCCATGAATTTAATAGAAGTTAACAAATTCACTACAAGGTTTAACTGAAGAGGGATAATTAGAAAATATACTACAGCAGATAAGGAAATACAGAAAATGCCACCTTTGTGGCCACTTAACAAAACCTAAAAAATTAGAGCACGGAAAGCAGGTTGAATACCAAATAGCTGCTTTTCTCTACCTCTGTCAAACCACACTTTAGAAAATTAAGGAAATTCTTTACTTGACATCTCAGCACATCAGTCAGAGCAATCAAAAACATCCATGTGGATGGAATGCTGTTTCATTTCCAGCTCTCATTAGCATAGAATTCCTTTCTTCATCTGTCTTGCCCTGTCTATTAATGGGGATAATTATGCTGACCTCCTTTATAAAGCGCTTGAAAATCTACAGTTAAAAATGTTCCTAAACAAGTAATTATACATAATAGCAATCATGTATCAAATTTCAGTTATCAACTCATCACATGAAAGCAAGAATCTGATTGTTCCTGGAATTAGTACACAAAATTCAATTTCTCCACTGACATTAGCTTCCTAGTACTTCCATCATTATTACAACAGCTGCATTATGCTAAAATGCACTAAAGAACCTGTCTTCCACTGACTGACATTTTGAAGATCTTCCAAGCTTTGAACAACAAAAGACCCAGGACTTTTTTTCACCAATAATTTCCATGTTAATAATTTCCATCTTGTTAAACAAAGATACTTTTGACCAGCATCAAGCTCAGATGCTGTTCTGAATCTGCAGCCTGAATTGTTGCAATGGCTCCCATCTAAAACAGGCTGTAGCACTTTGCAAATGTATTTCTCTGTTACATCCATCAACCCCTCTCTCCTTACAGGGGCTGGTCTATAAGGACACATTTTCATCATCACCACTTATTGTCACCATTTTAACTTCTTCTCTCTTCTACATCTATATGTTACTTTCCTCCTTTCAGCTGCACACAATGCCCATAATGATTCAGTATGTTTGATGTGCACGTTTTTCTTTCATCTTGTGCTCCTAAAAATGAAAAAAGGGTGAGAGGATTTGTTATAAAATTAAGCTACTTACCAACTATTGCCAGATTATGCTCTGAGCCACATGCGATCTGAAAAAGAAATATGAATGACTAAATCAGAACCTGCTTGCCAGTAGGAAGACAGTCACAATTATGACAGGAAATTAAAAATTAACCTGAAACAAACAACTACAGTTTGTAGGATGCAAAATCAGGGTTGAAGTGCTCTCACTCTTAAATGAAATTTCATTTGTAGCCTCACTTAGGGGCTTAGTGGCAAGGGTGCATGATTGTTTGGTTTTTTAATAAAGAGGTATTTTCTTTTCAAAATGCAGTCACCAATGACATTTCACTCCTCTCAAGCAAGACTGGCCACGATTCTGCAAAAACATCACACCCTTGACAAGACCCATTGGATCCAACAGAAGGCACAGAGCAAACACAGATTAAGTCATACAGAGACAGCTGGGAATCAAAAGGGTGATGAAGATCTCCGTATCTCTTATCTATGCTGTTTTTCCAGATGACTCCTGAAGAACTGCTCAAAGTATACAGGCTCAGTGTGCTAAACCTGACATGGTATGATCCTCACAGTCATTTGCCTAGAATGGAGAAAAACTACCCTAGGACTCAACCCTTCCATTAGCTCATTAATGATGGAAATCAGTAACGAATTTCTTTTCAAAGCACACTTAAAAGTCAACGTATTTTTCATCCTTCTTTGCAGCTGCTGTGAACATGTCTGATGTTTAAGTTGCTTTAGTGTAGTGAGTTTTTGTACGTTCTTCACCAACAATGGTAATACAGGCACCAAGAGCAGGCCCCTTTCCTGCTGCAAGGGCTTGTCTTTCCCACAGAATTCTTTTTGCAAGGTCACCACTGGCATAATTGGCTGATGTAACAGACTTCACTTCACACAAGGTTACTCTGCTGAGTGTCCTCAAGTTTTTAATTTAAATAAAAGCAACTCCCTCAAAACCTCTATCCGGTTCACTGTCTCGCAACTACTTGCTCATCATACCTACTACTGAGCTGGAGAAAATTAATAAGCACATTCTTCTTAAAGTATATTTGCAATGGCAAAATACAATACAAGAGTATATGCTCAATTATATTAAAAAATAGAAGTCCATACTATCAAAAGTTTATACGGTTCTGTGCATGCATAACTTTATAGCTTTTACAGCCAGAGAAACTGCTATAATCACCTCCATGTCTGCAGAACATAAACCCACAAAAGTTAATAAAACAGGCCTTGTGCTCAGCTCACTGTGCTTGAGAATTTACTGGTGAAGAGACACCCAAGACTGACACACTGAGTAGCTTGAGCCCTCGTGTTACAAATGAACACCACAATCACTACTACTCACAATCTACCCGTGTCACAACTGCTACATGAAAACATTTGGGCAAAGCCACCCCAACACAACAGTGGCAAGGAAGAATAGAAAGACTCCTTGGGATAAGGGTGCTTAGACAATACATTAAAGCATTTGGGAAAACAGAGCAAGAAAAATAATTCACATTCCAGCATGGGCTCATCTTCAGAAAAATCAAGGCAAAGCAGCAGGAAAAGCAACGCCTTTGCAAGAGCACTAGCAGGACTACATCAAGTCTTTTATTCCACAATACTGCAGACAGGAAAAGCTCCAAGTCCCAAGCTTTAAAATACATAAATCACTGCCATACCCCACATCACTACCCTCACCCCAAGAACAAGCCCTACACAGGAGCAGGGCTGGCTCCTAATGCCTATTTACTGGCTAATGTTCCCACCTGTGTTTCTCAAGCTTATAAGCTGGTGCCATGGAAACAAGATCCACACATGGAAACACATGCAAAGGCTTTCTAGCAAAAAAGCAAAATTCTCTTCTTCACCAAGTGCTGAAAATTGGATACACTGAAGTTGCTGCTAATAGAATAAATAAATTTTATCTGAGGTGTGAACAATCTTGGCTAATTCCCTAGGAAATACACTGACATAGGCAGAGATTCAAAAGCATCGGCACAAAAGAACTGCTCAGGCTGGTGGCTGACACTGCCAGGACCCGCTCCAGAAACACTACATTAAAAAAAGGGGAAAAAAAAAAGCCCCACACAAACAAGGTGTTATTTAGATTGTAAGAAACCTCCCCTGACAAAGCAGCATTTTTCTCCCTACATCCAATAGAGCCTGCAAACCAGATAAAAGAACACTGGTGATCTCAAAAGGCTTTGCACATGTAGCTGTTACTCTGGCCACTGTTCAGAGCCTCCCACTAGCCAGCTATCAGGTTGTGAGGGAGTCCATCAAACCAGGCCAGGAATGGCTGTGTTATACAGACTGGCCAGTGCTGGGGAGCTGCCCCCATGGCACCCACTCATAGCCAATGCATTGCAGCTCTGAGCTGCAAAGCACACAAACACCTCTTTTTGGGGGGTAAAAGCCACCTCAGTGAAGTGCCAGCTTTGCTAACAACAACGGAAACCAAGCAAAATCACAAGGTGCTGAAGGCAGTGCCCTGGATTCACCCTCGACAGCCCAGAGCAAGGACAGCACACGCCATGTACCAGCAGCAGTTCTGTGCTCCAAAGTAGAATTTGCTCAATTTAGAGCACAAGGTTCACCACACCTCTGCCTTATCGCAGGGTGTCACCACCTGACAACACAGACTGACTTTGTAGGAACCCCCAAATAAAAAAAACTCCCTTAGAGGACTCTAAATTTAGCTTCCTGGAACACCTTGTTCATCATCCATGCTCCTTGCTACAGGCTATACCATCCACCCACAGGATTCCTTCTGGCCTGCACACCTATGCCTCTGGAGCTCAGGAGGTACCATACCACAGAGGCAATGCAAGGTTACCACTGCTTAATGTACACTGAAGCCTTGCAGGTATTTCACGACATCTTTCCTACAATAAACTTTAAAATGTGCCCCCCCTGCTTTTCTCCATGACTCCCCACGACAGGCAACAATCAGCCAAGAATGATTGATTTGCTGGTACAAATACAGACCAGCCAGAGAACAGCACTGCTGAACAGATGTTTTATGCTTACATTAAGATGTAATAAGCTCTGCAGTCAGTGCAGGTCACTGGGAGAAGCCTCGTATTTACTGCAGCAACTATAATTTTCTGGCTACTTCTCTTCTGTCCCCACCCCCAATGTGCTGCAGAGAAATTAAATTCCAACAGACATCTGCATGCTTCCAGTGGGTAAGTACATTCAGGGATGCTTATAAACACACAGTAATGCTTTCTAATTGGGCAATAATTTTACATTGTGTTTTAATTGAAAAAGAATCACCAATCTTAAGGACAAAGCAGAGAGACTGTTACTGAGCAAAGCATTCTGTGAGCTTAAGAAACACGACCCCCTACACAGAAAACAATTCACACTAAAGTTCTCACTTTGGAGGGAAATTTGAGAAGAGTTGTGAAGGATATTGTGATCTCCATATAAATTATCTCAAAGCACTTGACAAACGTCTATAAGGCAGGCAAAGAATGCTTAGGGACCATTTCACCCAGAACTTATTTACCTTATTATCTGTGCTCTTTCAACCATACATAAATTGTTTGTTTCTTCCCTTAAATTGTGTGCTAGCAAGCTGTTTTCTACCTAGCAATGGCTGTGGTTCAGATCCATCCATCCATCCAGATTTAACACGTGTGGTGTAAGCAACCAAGGGACCAGCATTTTATTAATCATAAATAGTATGATAAATAGCATAATCACAGACATAAGCTGCAAAGATGGTGAGGAAAGACCTTAGCACAGCAACCACGAACTCTGGGCAAAACACCAACATCTTTCTGCAGCCTACCTATATGCTTATGGCCAAGTCCTAACAAAAACTAATTGACTGAATGTAAAATCAGTGGGTTATGCAAAATAGAGAAAATATTTCACTTAAAATATTTTTCTATCTTAAAAACACTATCTGAAGAAGTAAAGTAATGTTCAGGACATATTATATAAACAATCCCATATATCCATGTGTGTGTGCATATATATATATATATATATATATATAAACAACAATATATATATGCATATTAGGAAGAGAAGGTTATCTACTAAAGAAGATGTTTATCAGGGAACAAAGTTCAGACAGAGCACCACCTTTTCTATCTGGGATAGAGATCTCACCTTTGCAGACAGCAAACAAACATATACAGGACAAGACTCCTGTGGATATTTAGACATGCAGTCTCACTTGGATTTCAAAAGGTAATTAAGAGACAAAAATACCTTTTGTCAACCATCCCCTAAGGGACTTCTGAGCACCGTAACAAAACAAGTCTGACAAAGTGTATAAAAATCCCAGTTTCAGGCTAGTACCATGACCACAAGGCTGCTCTTTCTTTTCTTTCTGTAAGCCCAGGGCTTTGACTGACGATCTGTTGTGCAACCCACCAGGAAAACGATGGAATCAGAACTGCAGGAAAAGTCAACCTCCCACTGCAGCAGAGGGAAAGGGATAGTACAGGACAGGGTGCAAGGAAGAGGCACAGGGAGCCGGACTCACAAGAGGGATAGCAGAAGGAAAAACCACAAGCATCCCAACATCAGGGTGTTTAGCTAGAACAACAAAACACCTCAATGCCATTTATTTTTGTTTCACTGCCCTATAAATGCATGTTAATTCCCTTCAGTGCAATTATTTCCCAAAACATGAAAGGCTGTGGAGGCTTCCATCACTTCTTAGAGATGACAGCATGATGTACAAAGAAGGTTTTTAAGGATGAACGAAGATTTGATGTTTAAGTTGCATGCAGATTCTAGTTTCTGTCTTTCTAATTGCACCAAAGCTTTTTTCAAGGGGAGGGAGGGCTGGGGGCAAGGGAAGGAAACCTTTGAAAGGGTGGGCACGTAAGTACTTTTATCCAGGACTTTAGCCATGGTGTTTCATGTCTTTTGATAAATTTCACTGTAGGAAATTGCCAGGGCCAGAAGACGGCAAATTTTATTCCTTCTGAGATCAGAAGTCCTCGTGGAAGAAGATGAGGTGACCGAGAGACTGCAGATCAAAGCTTACGTAAGACAGGGGAATCTGCTCTCCTGGAGCTGTTCTTCCATGTCCTTGATTAATGTATCATAACACCAATTTGTACTGTTTGACACACTCAGTGCACCTACATTTGTATGCAGAGTTCTATTGATGTGTAAAAATAAAGTAAAAGGAATCTAATTAGCAAAGCTGTCCTGCTTCCAATGATCCTTTACTAGGAACTCTGTGTTCCTCTTCTGGATCGTTTGACTCCTGATTGATAAGAAAGCAGCTTGCTAACCTAGTCACATTCCTTGGCGAGCACAAGACTAAGTTCAGTTTAATGCAGAACATGTTCCTAGCTGCTGGCTGTAGCAGGTGAAAAGTAAGAGGCCCAGTGTCCTGTAGTTCACAAGACATTTTCCATTTTTCATCAATCTAATAATCTTCTTTTCTACTTAAGGCAGACTTTTTTTTTTTGTAGTTGTGTGATTGGCTTTTTAGTTTCTATGTAGTTTTACTTTTCAGTACAAGAAGAAAATTCACAGAGGAATTTAAACTGAACCCATGTAGTAAGGTCTGGAAGAAAACATTCCTTCTCTAACACACCTGACCAAAAGCTAATGTGCCACGTAAGTAGACCTTTGCAAGCATGGAGGAAGAGAGGAAGCATTAAGACATTGCCAGGATGCAGTAAGCTTTCAGAGAGAGATTTTACAGCTCTCTGTAGCTTCCAGAGTTATGATCTATGCCCTCCATGCCTAAAAGTAATTCCAAGCCTGTGTCACTTGTAGCAAGACACAAAACGCTTTTCCCCCATGCAGCATTTCCCTTGCTTCGCCACTCACTATCTTCAGAGTCCCATCTTCCATCATTCAATATCCTGCCCTGCCAACGTCTTACAGTCACCAAAAAGCCAGCTGGCCAACACCAAGAGCTTGCCTTTACACCCTCCATGTCACGTGTGACATATATATATATATGTCTCTGCACACATTCCCTGTCTGTGACACTAACCACACATGAGAAATTGCTCTGCTCTCCACTCAGCACCACACCCCCAGGAATGCCTTCTTGCGCTTAACAGGGTGCAACTGCACTTCTCTGATTCAGGTGGTGCACCTTGGGTCTCAATTGCTTGCACGAGGTGGAAACATTTGTTTAGTATAAAGTGAAAAAAACCCCCCACAAACAGCAACAATATAAAAACCCAACCACCAATAAGAAAAAACCCCTCACAAACAAAAAAAACCACCACACATGCACAAAAAAAACCACCCTTCCTAATTTCCAAAACCCTCAAATCCCCCAAGCCAAAATAAACCCACATACTAAAAACCAACTAATTTTTTGGTATCAGACAGGAAACAGCACAACTCCAAAACCCTGTCATTAGTGATCAGGCACAGGAGATGAAAATCAAAGATGGAAAGAAAAGCTAGTTGTTAAAGCAGGCAACATTTTCACGGAAGATTTACTTCACAGCAACCCACGTGCACCTCCTAAGTCTACTTGAAGGCATGTGAGGTCACACTGAAAAACTGGTCACATTGAAAAAATTAAATATGGACTGTTTGCCTTAAGTTGAGGATCGAAAGACTGAGGATGTCAACACAGAGTAAGGTCTGTGTCCCCCAATGAAAAAAACCTCATCTTTAGCTGACTCCAGAACAGTACAAAAGTTGCTGAGATCTCATTAAGAACACTCAGTGGGATTAGGTTTTAGTAGAATGACAAGAACGTAGCCAAAACAAGTGTGATAAAAATCTTTACCAGTCAGCAAGGTCAGCTGGCTCTTCTCTCTCGCCTGAAGATTTTCCAGTTAGTTCTTACATCCTTCTTCAGGCAGTTCTCTTCCTTCCTTGGGGCTCAGAAAGCATAAGCGTCCTTCATTCTAGGAAAATCAAGCTCTGCCACTTTCATATCCCTCAGCCTCACTGGTCCACCAAAATTCTCCATTTTTGTAATCAAGACCTCAGCCACAAACCAATTTTTTTCTGTCCCTTCATCATTTTTAAAACGAACCAAGCCATGGTCATTCAATTTCAGCTTGTTTACTGTCACGAGCTCTCCATTCAGTCTTCATTATATTGTGAAAATTAAGACTAAAGTATCCCTTCTGATTGATAAAGAAATCATTCATCACAGCAGCCCTGTTAATGTGTATGTACTCCTAAACCTATGACTGTGCAGTGCAGATCCCACAAGGCCAAAATCCTCACTAACATTACAGACATCCAGATATGAGCTACAGGAATGGGGTCTTCAGCAAATGCACAATTTTACCCAAGGGAACTTCTTCACCATTTGTCTCAAAATTACTTTGATTTAGATTGTTTCATGCACAATTCCCAGCTCCTCGCAGTCTCCGTGCCATTCTCTCTTAAGCTGAAAGAGAGGTACTAAGATGAATACACCTTACAATCTATTAGGGTTTGCTTTGGGGACTACAACTGGTTTGCTCTTTGAGGCCACAAACACCATTTTGACATAAGAAATTAAAGAAACCAAGACCACAGAAACACAAGAGTTTCAGAACCTCCTTATACACTGATTTGTCTCTACCATCAACACAGGCATCCTTATGATCAGATTATTCTGATGTTTTCAGGTCAAGAATTGTGGCTTGCAGCATGCAAAAAACCCACTTCGTATCTGTCTTTTCTTTCTATGCTATTGTACATGAAAACAGCAAAAAGACAAAAGTTCACTACAGCATATAAATGTCATCATTATCTATCTGAATGTGCTAATTTCTAGTACTCTGAAATTAATGAAATGGTTGTCTTAATGATTACAGACAAACATTCTGTCAAAGTACATATCATTATCAATCATTTTATAGGCTTAGAATAAAAGTCATGACAGCAAGTTATTATTTGGCAACAAAACATTGAATTCCACTTAAACAACCACATCCTTTTGTGGATGTATAACCGCAGTTTTAAGTTTTTTAACAGAATCTGGGTTTCCCATCTCTTGTGAGATGTGGCAAAACAGTCCACCATTTTTAATGCATTTGGAATCTTTTCTGGAATATTCAGTGCAGCTGGGGAGAATCAGAGAGCAATCAAACATACACATCATGGGCACTGAGCTCTCTCAGGAACTCAGCTCTCCCCTAACTGTGCTGTTACTGCAAGAGGTGTCGCTACAATTCTTCTCCACAACAAACACACTGCAGTGAACTCGGGACACGCAGCCTGCAGGATTACACAATAGCACAAAGCCTGGCATTTTTTCAGAACTCAAAAGAAAAATAGCACTTCTTGTGAAGTTCATACCCTCAAACAACTGACTGTCAGGGTATTCTGACTGGATGCTGCGAGGTGGCAGACAGTGTCCCTAAAACACCCCCTTAAAGGAGGCACGTGCTGCAGCGTGGCCGTGGCTGGGGCAGCCACTTCCCAGGGGCCAGAAGGAACCGGCCCCACCAATGTCAGGTCTGACTTTGCTCACCCTCCATAACCCTTCTTTTCCAGCATGTGTGGTTTTTTAAACATCCTTACAGTATTTTCTCCTTGCACAATACTCTTCACCCATGCTATCCTTCATAAATAACTGCATCCAAAACTCCTGGCACTACTATCAAAATGATACCACTAATGATGTCATTACAGAATACTATCCTTATTTTATAGTGCAGAGGCTTTTTTGCTTCTTCCAGCAGTAAATCCAAATTTATGATAGAATTTTAAACATCTCAGTTCAACTTCCAGCCCTGGGATGTGGGAAGACTAATTTTCAGGGAAATTACTGAATGTTCATGGAAGCTCTCATGCAAAATTGGATTGAGCTTTCATTTCTGTGCTAGCCCTGCTGACCTTAGTGTGTGCTGCTACTTCTGTAAACTGGCAGTACACAAGTACGGTGTCATTGAGGGAAATAAAACCTTCCTAATTTCCAAAACATTTTATGTTATTTGAAAGAAATGAGCAAGTTATTTAAAGTACAGAACTACTGCTGCATAATATCATTAGAAGCATCCCTTATTGAACCCAATTCCTTTGGGAAATATTATTCAAGATAACTAGCAGCTGTTCAAGAATGTAAATCTTTGCCTGATTTCCAGCATGACACTCATTGACCTCTCCCGCCCCCATAAACATGCACATAAAAATAAAAATGCTAGCAACTTAACTCATAGCCAAAAGAACACCAGCACATTAGGAACTTCTCCTAAAATATGACAAAATAAATAACAGAGGAAAACAAAAACATTTTTCATACACCAACTACCTCAACTTGAGGACAGAATTTTCTTGGTTCATTTACTTTCCAGAAGAGCTGCAGGCATGCAGCTCCTATATCCTTGTACAAAAATACCAAGCCATGAATTCTGCTGACTGTCCGCTCCCTTACCTCTCCAAACAAATGGTGCTTATGTCTTTAGGGTATCATGTAACTCTGCTCTTCAATGTCGGATTCTCTGTTTCTGTAGCACTTACTAACAGCACAGCTCCCTAAAGCAAGCTTGCTGGAAATAAATAAAATGTAAACTTGCTAAGAGCCCAATGCAAAAATTAATAGGAAAGCTCTTCTGAATAAATAAGAATACAATTTGAAAGGACTCAAATAGAGACTGAGCCCTAATGCTAGACACAAAGGAAGAATTAGGAAAAAAAAAACATGTCTGAAGTGACTCTACACAGCTGATAAAAAGGCATTTTTATTAAAAAGCTGAATTATAGAACCATAGAATCATTTAGATTCAAAAAGAGGTTTGAGAACATAGATAAAGATACTGAACAGGACTGGATCCAACACTGGGCCCTGGGGAACACCAATTGTGGCCAGACACCAGCCGGATTTAACTCCCAATTCCCACCACTCTCTGGGCCCGGCCATCCAGCCAGTTTTTTACCCACCAAAGAGTGCAGCTGTCCATGCCATGGCCTGCCAATTTCTCCAGAACACTGTGGGAAATGGTGTTAAAAGCTTTACTGAAGTCCTGGTAGACAACATCCACAGCCTCTTCCTCATCCACCAAACAGGTGACCTTGTCAGAGGAGGTCAGGTTGGTCAAGTAGGGACCCCTGTCTGATACCCTGGTTGTCCTGTATGTGCCACATGATGGCACTCAGCATGATCAGCACCATGACCTTCCCAGGCACCAAGGTCAGGCTGACAGGCCTGGAGTTCCCCAGATCCTCCTTCTGGCCACTCTCGTAACTCGGCATCACATTTGCCAACCTCCCCAGCGCGCCGGGACTGCTGATAAACGATGGAGAGTGGCTCAGTGAGCAATTCCATGAGCTCCCTCAGCATCTTTGGGTGGATCCCTCTGGCCTGAAGACTTGTGTGTGTCTAAGTGCTCAGTGACCATTTCCCCTTAGGTTATGGGGGCTTCATTCTGCTCCCTGTCTTGGAGAATAACTGGAGAATAACTGGAGAATAACTGGAGAATAACTGGAGAATAACTGGAGAATAACTGGAGAATAACTGGAGAATAACTGGAGAATAACTGGAGAATAACTGGAGAATAACTGGAGAATAACTGGAGAATAACTGGAGAATAACTGGAGAATAACTGGAGAATAACTGGAGAATAACTGGAGAATAACTGGAGAATAACTGGAGAATAACTGGAGAATAACTGGAGAATAACTGGAGAATAACTGGAGAATAACTGGAGAATAACTGGAGAATAACTGGAGAATAACTGGAGAATAACTGGAGAATAACTGGAGAATAACTGGAGAATAACTGGAGAATAACTGGAGAATAACTGGAGAATAACTGGAGAATAACTGGAGAATAACTGGAGAATAACTGGAGAATAACTGGAGAATAACTGGAGAATAACTGGTCTCAGTGTTAAAGACTGTGGCAAAGAAGGCATTACACAGGTTTTTTTCTCACCCTCTGTCACCATGTTTTCCCACACATCCAATAAAGGATGGAGGTTCTCCTTAGCCCTCCTCTTGTTGCCAATGTATTTATAGAAAGATTATTGTCTTTCATGGCAGCAGCCAGATTGAGTTCTAGTTGGCCTTTGGCCCTTCAAATCTTCACCCCGCATGACCTCATGACATTCCTGTAGTCCTCCTGAGCCGCCTGTCCTTCTTCCAAAGGTGATAAACTCACCTTTTTTTCCCTCTGAGTTCCAGCCAAAGCTCCCTTTTCAGCCAGGCTGGTCCTTCTTTCACCAGCTCATTCTTCAGCACATAAGGACAATCTGCTCCTATGCCTTTAGGATTTCTTTGTTGAAGAATGTCCAGCCTTTCTGACTTCCTTGCCCTTCAGGATTGCCTCCCAATGGACTCTGTCAACCAGGCTCCTAAACAGGCCAATGTCTGCCCTCTGGAAGTCCAAAGTAGCAGTTCTGCTGACCCCCTTCCTTACTTCTCTCACTTTATTTCCTACAAAGGGAACAGGATGGATAATGAAGGTTCTGCAATGTGAATTCATTTAGAGCTCTTGAATCAAATCGCTAGAAGTTCATAAAGCTTGATAAATGGGCAAGACTGAGACAGACAAAATTTACCGTGGTCAGGTACAGCATAATAAATCTTTCTGGATACCAAAAAGAGTCATTTAGACTGTTCACATATACAGAGATATTCTAAACTAGTTGGAACCTCTCAGTGGTACTATATAGTGTCACTGTGGTCAATTAACCAGAAATATCCATTCAATGTGTAACTGCAACACAAAAACCAAGAAATTAGATTAGTTTAGTCCCAAGCACACAAACAGTCCAGGTAATTTTTTAATACCAGTGACTCCAACAGAAACACATATTTAATAAAAACTTCAATTTACAGTGATATTTCTAGGACCTCTCAGAGCCAATTTATATTTTTTTTATGGCTTTTTCATTTTTTTGTTATTGCAATTGTGTATCTTTATAATTTCCTGATCAGAATGCCATACACTGTCCAGGCAACTGCCTGACAGAAATCCAAGTATATTACGCTTGCATTTGACATTGACACATTTATCAAGCTTTTATCTCATAAAAAATAGGTATCACATTAGACTGACAAGATGTATTTTCCATAGTCACATACTCACTGCAAGCAACGACATCATCATTCTTTAAACTTGTATTGATCACAATTCATGTCAGCCAAACCATTACTAAGCCAAGGCAAATACCAGGCTGACAGGCCTAAAATTATTTGAGTCATTTTGTTCAGTCCTTTAAAATGCTGGCAGGGCATTGTCTTCCAACCAGTCTTCTGAAACTTATCTGACATTCTGGGAAAAAATTCTTAACATCAACAACCTATACAGCACTTGGGCCATCTCGCCTTAAATTCTGAAAAGGTTCAGCCTTGATTTTTAAAATTCTACCTCTGGAGGCTGAAAAAATGCTGGTATGGAAAGGAGAATCTCATCCCTTTATGATACTTCTGCTTTTTCCCCGAAATGCAAAACAGAAAACACTACTAAAACAAAATTTGCCTTCCCAGGGTTTTGCCAATAGACAAATTTAAGATGTTTTAGTATTGACAAGTGTGTAGTCTCTTGTATTTGCCTGAGAGCAAATTCTCCCTCAGTATCACAGCTCTTTTCCTATCCCTCTTAAATGGAGCTGGTCATTTTGTGCCATAGTAGATCACAGGCTGCAGCCAGTGCCTTTTTTTTTTTTTTTTTCAAGGGAATGGAAATGATTTCCCACCTGCTGGATACCCCCTAAAACCTCTTACTTCCAACTTGTTAATGACTGAGAAACAGGTAATGAAACTTTTAATATAAAATGCCCCTTTCACTCCTATGAACCTACTTGATTCTTCCTGAATAAATTGTAGCCTCAGACGTTCATACTGCAATCACAACCTTTTCCATTAGGTGTCATACTGAAATATTTTGTTCCATCATGGCTTAAAGGAGAGCATTTTGTTCTTTGATACAGACTAGAAGGGAGTTGGCTAACCTAACCAAGGTGAGGAGGACAGAGATATTGTCAGTGACTTCCTGCATTAATTCATCTGTCTTCCTGCTGCTCAGGAAGATTACAACATTCCCACGTGCACAGAAGTCAGGCTCCTATCCTCCTACTATTAAATCACATTTTTCCTGTTGCTCTCACAGGGTGGCTCTGTAACAGCACACAGGAATCATCAAGAGAGACGACAATTTTTCAAATAACATTTCATGAGCAGTGCTATATTCTCATTATAAAAGGGAATCGATGCATTTAAATAACTCCTGAAGACAGGAACACATTCCTTAATACTACTAGAGAGTCATTGTGAAATATACTGATTAGAAATCCCTCCACAACACCTGTTTTCCTTTCAATTTATAAAATATTAGTTACATAATATGTGGTTTTAAAATTCCAGCTTCATCTGATACAACAGTCTATGCCACTTGACAGAACACAAAATGTAGAAACTCTCAAGAATGGAGTTTTAATGTCTTTTATTAAAATAGCAGCATTTTTGCAACAGATGAGAAGTACTGCAGGTTATATTAGAGTCAACAGCCCACCAGACTTCACCACTAATTACAAAACACACCCACCTCTTGTGCATTTGTAATTCCAAGTGGCATCACTGTTCAGCTGGAAATCAAGAGGCAGCAATTCTTCCTATTTCAGAATCTTCCAGACATTTGGTGAACTCATTTAACCTAAAGCAAAATATGCAGCCCAGCTAAGAATAACAACAGGAAAACCCTTCCTGGATATTCTTGAACCTGATTAGACTGAAGCAGCACTGCATAACACAAAAACCCACCCTCACCTGCCTGGAGTTCTCAGTCAGAGAGCTTCAGAAGTGATTTACTCTCACAAGGAAGGTCACCAAGTGCAAAAAGGTTAAGAACTACTGCTCAGGTGTGCTGTGCAGGAGGTGAACTGTGTGTTCTCCTGCCCCCACACGATGTTTCACACACTGGCAAATATCAGCAGTGTTGGAGTCTGTCAGTAACCAAAGTTTCTGCCATTCTGACTTGAGCGCTCTCTGGCCAACACAACATTCCCAGACACAGAACACTTGAGAGCTGGAGGTCACATTGTCTTCCCAGTGCACATGGGGTTAAACATTTACTTCTTTGCCCAGACTCTCCAATATCCACACTAAATAAAAGCTACATCCTCTTATCGGAGGTGGTCTCTGCCCAGCACAGCTGCCCTGCTATTACCATTTCAAGTAACAACGGCAATTTAAGTCAATCACTTCCAATTACTCAAAACACATTTAACCACTGCAGACAGAAAAAAAAAAAGACCAATATCTGATTTTCCAACTATTTCAGTATATTGGGTTATCATCTTCTGTAGCAGATTTCACCTCAAAAATATCTGAGGTGTTCCAAAGTACAAAGCAACACTTCATTCCCAGCTACTTGGCCAAAAAAACCCTGGAATGGCAGTTTTAAGCAACTTGCCTTTCCAACCTAGTGCTGAAACACTGTGGTACTTACTGGATAGGGGAGAGTTTGGTTAGCCATAATACCTTTAGAATCATACAACCTGAAAAATATTTTGATTAATTAGTTTACTTTTAATTCAAATGTTATACTATCCCAAAAAAGACTTTCCACCTGTGAGGGAATTTCTGTTACATTTCATGTCTTTTTGAATCTTTACACCTTTGTCATACTTGCACACAGCATGCAACCATTTTCTTACTAAATACCTGAAAAACTTTTTTTTTTTTTTTTTTAAGGGCTTGCACCTCTCCAGTTGCTCAAAGAGTGTTTCACAGGACTACTGCTGGACATGGAAGCAATCCATTCCTGAGCTCAGAGGATCAAAATATTCTGTAATTCAACTGCTGAGCATCATTTGTCATACATGTCGGACGATTCTGGCCATTCATTCATTGCTGAATTCTTCACATCACTTGTGTGAGGTGAAGCAACCCATCTGCAAATGTCAAACACACTTCTTCTCCTGGACTACTCCTTTTCCTATTCATCCTCTCTTTCCACCTCTGCAGTTTCCTACTTTATTTTCTTTCTGCGTGCACAGAAAGGACATCCTACATTCACCCACAAGTAAAAGAACAACTGAGCTAAGTTACTGGGGAAAAAGAGCTCATAGATGAGCAAACAGTGTGTGAAGATGTTTCAGATCACTTTTGAGTGAAAACAAGGCAGCAAAATACTTTGCAGATTTTCCTGGTGGACTTTACTCTGTAGTCTGCCAGGGCAAAACGATCTCCTAAAACAGAAAGGGAACAAGGACTGAAAGTAAAGGAGAGTGCAAAGTTTCTCTTTTCCCCTCCTGCCTTGGAAAATTATCAGGCTTTTTAAAATTTCCCATACACTGTTTCCCTATCATTTTTCCTATCCTCAATTCCTTACTAAAGAACAACCAACCTAGTATACGAGAGAAAGCAGACTACTACTGCTAATTTACCCATACAGAGAAACGTATTTAGCATAACCTAAAATTTTTCATTATTAGGAACATATATAAGCCCATACTTAGAAACTAAGTTTCTATTTTGGACCTTCCTGAGAACAGAAGGCACTGCTAATTTTAAAACAAACAGAAATAAGAACAAGCTCAAAAATATGCTGCACCTTTAAAAAGAATAATTTCAGTATAAGACTATGATCTACAGAGTGCAAAAATTTTGCTTCTTAAAATAATTTTTAAAGGAATGGTTTTTCACATGCTTTTTTACGCAGGCTCCATCTTGACTAAAAGGAAGGTAACAGGCATCAAAGGCTAAATTGTTCGTGAGACTGCCTGAAGAAAAAGGTTCTTTCAGGTCAGGATGAAGGGCAGTAACATTCACCTCAGCCTCAGCAATTAAGAAAATTGTTTCCATCTCTACAGGCATCAGTCTCTTGAAAACTGAAGGAACAATGTATTCCAACACAAACATGAATGAAATGTTGACCAGACAGAAACAAAGACTAAAAATATACTTGGATAACAAAAGACTCTTTTGGAGGGGGGAAAAAATGAGTAGCTAGGCAATCCATTAAAATTATTTCCCTGGCTTCCATTCAGATGCTGTCCAAGCACAGCTTCATTGTTTGGCACATCACTTGCATCTCCTCACATCACCTTCATTCTCTCCCTCAGATAACCTCAGATAAAAATATACAGAGCCCTATTCTAGGATTCAGCAATATTAAACCAGTAGCCAGCAGCAAAAACTAGGGCTATCTTGACTCATAAAGAATTTTCAAAGCCCTTGTGAACTACGGAGAGCAGGGAGGGTGAAAGCTTTCATCAAACTGAGGCATAGAACTCTTTCAGGTTCACTTACAAAGCAGGACATGTTTGTTATCCATGGTGAGAGGGACATCCAGTTACTGCATCTGCACATTCCCACAGGAAGGCAGCGCAGCTGAGGGAAGGGAATGCTAAATCTGACATCCATTTCATCAGCCGAATAAATTTTAGATTAATTACAGAAGATTATTTCCCACTTCACTTCCACATCAACGGCTTTTTTTTTTGCTTCTCAAGCCTCTTCAAGGCACAA
This sequence comes from Falcunculus frontatus, assembly GCA_013398115.1. NCBI lineage: Eukaryota > Metazoa > Chordata > Aves > Passeriformes > Falcunculus > Falcunculus frontatus. Next base: position 1,809,161 of record VZRV01005009.1, read on the forward strand.
TATTGGTACCCTTCAGTTATCTGCCACTAAAACACAGAACAGGACTGCACACACGCCTGACTGCTCTGCAGAATATATATGAATGTGTGTATATGTGTGTGTATATATATATTTATGAAAAGAAAAAAATATTTATCCAGGTGAAATTGCAGAAGATAATCCTGGTCGATGGACCACCCCCCCCTCCCCCAGCACCCTCTCAAAGTTGCAGAAAATTGCACCATCAAGAAGACAGGGATATCATCATCATTATTATTATTATTGTTGTTATTATTATTATTATTTTGGTTTAAGAAAATGCTGACATTTTATGGTTATAAATCAGGAATAGCCAACTCACTGCCCAGTGAGCACACATTAGGGTTCCTGCTGATGAATGGTCTTTTCAGCCCACCTTTCTGGCATGCCTTGTGTGCTCCTCTCCACTGTGCAGCACACATCTTTTCCAGCCCTCTTCCACTGCTCACCACTGCCGCCTCACTGTCACAGACAAAAGGCTCCTCTCCCTCTGCAGAGCAAGAAAGGGGCCATAACCTGCCCTGTTGCTGTGTTGCTGCCTTGCCTCTGCAAATCATCCGGGATTATCTCCACAGAGCAACAGAGAGACGGAGCTGCAGCCAGACAGCAGCAGCCCTTCCATTTTCAGCATGGTTCTGTCTTATTAGGCAGTATGCCTAAACTAGCAGCAAAACTAAAAGCAAAATAGGAAGGATGGGTTTGATAAGGGAGGCCTTATCAGCCTTTGCTGCCGTCAAACCCACCAGAAATGGGGGAAGGGAGGCACTTTTAAAGGCAATGCTTTTCCACACTGCAGCATCCAGGAGCCAGACTCGGCTGAGCACACACACAATAGACACGGTTGCTGTAGCAACGGCATCACAGGGAAATTTTTCAGCAAAGCTTCTCGCTTTTCACCAAGGGTACTTTCAGATTACCACATAGCACAGGGATCTGTATGGATCAGACAACATCTTGCATCTGTCTGGAGCGTGCCTGCGTGAAAAGATGCGACGGCCACGCCACAGGGAAGAATAAGGCAGTGCACAAGTAAAGCAGGGAAGAGGGCTCTCAAACCCCCCAGCACACCATCTGACAGCAACAGCTTGCAAGCTAATATATTGGCACCTCACGACAGACTAGGAGCGTGATCCGTTGGAATCAAACGTGCTTTCATCTTTCCTCTTGTTGTCTTAAAAATTACTAGCTTTCAATAAAGGTCTACAGCACGTCTCTGCAACAAGGGACTTCGGTTTCTAATAGCCATCGCCACCTCAAAAAAAAATTCCCCAAGAAGAAGAAAAAAACATAAAACCAGGGAACATCTAAGCTGCTTTTTTTTACACCTACTTTTATCATTCTACTAATACTGTTAAAAGGCAGTGAATGTATATGGTGCAGCATGTGCCTTGAGAAAAAACTGGTCACAAAAAAGAGCACTTGAATTATTTCCAAGCTTAAACTACACCAGTGACTTATTTACCTTGTTCCGTTTGGTCCTCCTAGTTTTTCAGATAAACAAAAACACATCAATCTTTTTCTCTTGAAATGCAAGATTTTTTTTTTTCCTACTCAAACATTTAAGCTGTGATCAATTGTCACTCCCAAAAAATAAAGAATAAGGACTTGTTCAAAACATAAACACCACTTGAGAAAACACTTCTTCATCAGCTCTTTCTGCTCAAAGGCGTTTTAAACTTTGGCATTTTCAAGTTTCTGGCATGCAATCTCTTGACTGGAAAGCTGCAAAAGTAACCCCCCACGTAATCAAATGGCACAACAAAACTGCTTTGCAACTTGCTCACAGGATACCAACATCCAAAAAGACTGGAAGTTGGCAAAGAATCAAAACTAATCAAATTAAATAGGACTGTTCCTGCATTTATGTCTTGCTATCTGTAAAGATAACAGCATGTTCCTGAAATACATCTTTATGACAAACAATAGGTAATTTCAGCATCAATAGTGTATATATAGTTCCAAGCAAATGGCTGTCACACCACACCAGAGAGCTTCATTAGAAGAGAGTGCTTCAGGCTCCTCTAGAAGACAGGCAGTTCAGAAACTGTCTGCTACAAGAGCTGCAGAGACACAATTATACACCCAAGTCTTGACAGGTTGGGGAAAAGAATTACATTCGCTCTGATGAGTTTTAGAAAACCTTCAAATTTCTTGGCCCGCAGTTAATAAAGGACATTGCAGCACAACAGATATTAACTTTACCTCTGGAAGAACAGGCAAGCACAAGACAAAAGAAGCTACTGCAACAACTTAAACAGGAACAAGCTGAGTCCTCCACCATATAACGTCATGACTGGATAGCCTAAGGAAGATGCCACCACATAAAAAAACTTATTCCTGTTGCAGGAACAATTTGAGTAAAGTCTCCAGCTTGAATTAAGAAAACGTGACTATATAATTATAACTGTCCTTGTGCCATTGAAAAGTTCACACATACAGCAGCATGGTAGGACCAGGTATCAGAAACAATGCTAGAAAAGGACACACAAAATCACAGGCACCAAATTCTGAATTACTGTGGAAAAGAAAACCTACCCCTTAAAAAGGAAGGCATCTTCAATGAATAAAACTGGAAGGAGAGAAAGCAAAAACTATGTAGGCAGAAGTTAACTCTTAGCAGGGGGTGGGAGAAGGGGAAGAAGGCACTCTTTTGCTATGTACATTTGGGAGCATGAGGAAAATGTAGGTGAAAATTGTGGGAGAAGTCAAAAAAATCTCATCATCCTTTATCCTTAACACATCTGCAGAAGAAACTCCATTTGAAAGGAGGACTTCCAATTAGAAGAATAGGAATAGCCTTATTTCTAATACAGTCGAATATTAACAGTAAATGCAAAATCCTGAAACCAGGGATTTGCATATTAAGTTATCTGCCGCATTTAAATCTGGGTATATTAGAAATTCTCTTCTGAAAGAGGAGAACAAGCAGCTTGATTCCCCTTCTCCTGACTTCCTGAACTTCTGACCAAGGTTTAGGACTGTCTGGAAGTCCTTTGCCTCTACCCTAAATAAGATAATGTTCCTCATCACTCAAACACACACCCTAAAAGCAAAATACAGGGAAGAGAAATGTTAGCTTGTAACAGAAGTCTGCCACTCCTACTCACGTATTTATAGCAGCAGGGTTGAGCAGAAGGGTTGTAGAATTTAAAATAATGATAAGGATATTAAGGACTCTGAAGACAAGTAATCATATGGGGTAGCACACGAGGCACAAGGAAAAATGCAGCCTAACAGTGCAACTACCCCACTGGGAAAGCCATCTACAGGTTAATAAAGCATTCAAGGGAAATGATGGTCAAGTACTGATGATACAGCTTAAAACAGCAGTTTTGAAGAGCTCCCATCCAAAACCAGAGGAGAAAGGGTTGCACATTAGTTACGGGAGAAATTCCAAGTCCACGGGGCCTGAAATTAGGAATTACTTTAGAATTTGTAATTGGCCATACAACTTTCCAAAGAGACTGTTTTAGCTGCAAGGTCAGAACCACCAAGGATAGAACACCTAAAGCACTGGGAACATCATCATCTCCATTAGTAACTAAAGTTGAATTATTTTAAGATATTCTTGGCCAACACGGTGTTGTGATAAGCATTCTTACAACAAGTTTCTGCTGAGAGGAAGGGTTTGCATCTCTGAGCTCAAACTTTGAAAAGCTTCTTCAGGAAATTACTGGTTTTAACATGAATTTTTCAAGTTTTTGGTTGGTGGTCTTTAAGAAAACAGCTAGCAATTTTTTTAAAGATGTAAAAACAAGTACGTTTTGTGAAACGCCCCATCTTTTACTACAATCAGAAAAGCAAAGGAGAAATTTGCTTAATCCTGCTTGCAGGAACAATTGTAAACTAAAAGCCAATTGTGAACCCAGAAAACCCAGAGAAATAGGTCAGCCTCTCTCCTTACAGGTGACATGGAGTTGACAGGACTGAATAGGATGAACACACTGTTCACCTCCATGGCAAGCCTGAAAAGGTTAATTTTTAAAAAGAGCCACAAAAATCCCTACATCTCCTGAAAAGACTCAGAGTTCTGAAGAACCCCTCTACAGGCCTGTCTGCAGTATTGTCAAAGGATTTAGTCATTCCACAGGGAGAGCCGAAGACTTTATAATTTTTTAAAATGAGATCTGATTAAAATTTAACACAGTTAAATAACATATCTAGGAGTTTAAATACCCTACTTCTAAAACGGATGGCAAGTGGAAATTGCAAGACAAGCAGGATCTTTGAAAATCAGCTGCTTTATGTGTCTAAAACAGCAGAGTATGACTTAAACCAGAGCTTCAAAAACTTTGGGCTACTACCTGCTCTTTCCTATCCAGCCTGTCACAACACACTGTGCAAGTGTGATGAGGTTTGGGTGCCTTTCATTACAACAATCCTATTTTAAAACAAAATTTCTGTTCAAAAGCGTTTGACCCAAAAGAGTTACACCCCAGAGCGCTGTGCAGCCCTTCAGAAGGATCTTGACGGGCTGGGGCAGAGAGATGGGCACAGCAGAACTGCCTGAAATTCAACAAAGGCAAGTGCAGTGTCCTGCACCTGGGGAGGAATAACCCCATGGAATAACCAGTACAGGCTGAGGGCTGACCTGCTGGGAAGCAGCTCTGTGGAGAAGGACCTGGGTGTCCTGGTGGACAAGCTGCCCATGACCCAGCAGTGTGTCCTTGTGGCCAAGAAGGCCAGTGGTGTCCTGGGGGGCATTAGGGAGAGTATCACCAGCAGGTCAGGAAGGTGATCCTGTCCCTCTGCTCAGCCCTGGTGAGGGCTCACCTGGAGTGCTGTGTCCAGTTCTGGGCTCCTCAGTTCAAGAGATTTGGAGGTCCTGGAGTAGGTCCAGCAGCTGGAGGCTTATGAAGATGATTAAGGGACTGGAGCATTTCTCTTATAAGGAAAGGCTGAGAGAGCCGGGCCTGTTCAGTCTCGAGAAGATTGAGAGGGTGCCTCATCAATGTCTGTCAGTATCCGAAGGGAGGGTGTCAAGAAGATGGAGGCAGGCTTTTCCCAGTGGTGACAAGCAATAGGACACGAGGCAGTGGGCACAAATTGATGCACTGATCCTGAATATGAGGAAGAACTTCTTTACTGTGCAGGTGACTGAGTGCTGGAACAGATTGCCCAGAGAGGTTGTAGAGTCTCCTTCCCTGGAGATATTCAAAAGCCATCTGGACAATCCTGACTAATGTGCCTGAACAGGGAGGTTGGACTAGGTGACCTCCAGGGGACCTTTCCAACCTTAACCATACTGTGATTCTGTGACCAAGCTAGGATTCATATTCAGCAAAATACTGCTAAGGAGAAAAATCTACTTCACAGGTGACACAACTGCAGGCCTAGAACAAGGCAGCACAAGCAGTCAAAGTCCAGAAAGTGAGCAAAGACCACACGCAGTTTCACCTTCTTTTGTTAGCACAGGAACGCCATATCCATGATTACAAGCAAAATAAAAGAACAACTAAGAAGAGCCTTGATAGCTTAGCAAGACCTTTACTTGGTATTTAAACATAAATAGCACATAAAGCACTATGTGATCTTGTCCACCATGTGGTACATGCTGTAAATTGTCTTTTTAGGAACTGAAGTCATCTCCCTTCAGAGCAAAAGCCAGGGAATGCTGTCACTGCTACTGCTGGCACACGTTTGCTTACCCCTCTATGCTTATGCTCCCTGTGTCAAGGCTTGTGAGCTGGAACAGCTTACAGAACTATACAAATGCAGAATTGGGGAGGTTAGAAAAATCTGCTTAACGCAACGTATGAAGGCAGGGCAGAAGGTGAACCATGAGATGGTCAATGGATTCCCAGAGCCGCTGATTCTGAAAAGCAGCAGTGACACAGAGCATTGTTCATTTCAGTAACTTGCACTGAGAAATTCACAGGATTTATCTGCAACACCCATAGTAGGGAGGAAAGTTCTTTTTTGTTTTGATTACTCTGCTGAATTATCACAGTAAAGCTGCTCTCAGATTTAAACATAAAACTAATGCTGCTAGCATCCATTAATTTTAATACATTCAGTTCCCTAAATTGTCTATGCTACTACAGCAACTGAAGGTGTCTCAGTCTGAGGCATTTATTCTCCTGTCTTTGAAATGCTATTAATGTTATCATTCATTTATTTCACAGTCTAGAAATCATGACATTGAGGATGTCTCTTCTTTTGAGTATCCAAGTTGCTTACAAACCAAAGCCTTCCTTTCAAAGGCATTTTCTCAGTATCATTCTATGTGCATCACAAAATGAAACAGAAGACTTTGCAGTGGTCTGAGCACTCCACATAACTGATTTCCCTACAGTCACGATGAGGAAGAGTTACTGGCAGAATGGTCATCTGCCCTGTCCGTGCTGTACCAGCGTGGATGTTCTGTTCTGCATAACAATTCAAGCAAAGCATGATTAAAGCAGGTTGGAGACACATGATCATGCCCTCTGCACCGCCCTGCTTTTCTGAGCGTGAAGTGGCTGCGTCCCATCTCCTCTTCTCATCGCACCTCTGAGACCCAAAGCTTGAGACAAACAGGGTAGCAAGTATCGAGCTACCTTATTTCTCCTTCAATTTGTATTTTAACCTAATCAGTGGTAATTCCTCTGCTTAAGTCAACAAGTGTTTGGATTTACACCATTCAGCAATGCAGTGGAAGCTTCCGTGGAAGCTGAGAACATAAGAACCTTGCAGGCTTTGGCACCTAAAGTCTGAAGGCCTCTGAACCCAATCCTCTTCCTTTTTCTGGATTAATAATATATTTGTACTCCAAAAGATCCCTGAAAAACATTCCCTTTTAGTATGGACCTTTCCCAGCTGACAAACAGACAACTACCTTTCTGTCTTTCCTTCCTACTCTTAGGTCTCAAATCTCAAGTAAATCTTTGTGAGTGAAATGTATTCCTTCTCAAATAAATGAAGTATAATGAAAACAACTATGTCTAAGGCTAAAAATGATTGTGGTTTTTTTTAGTCTATTATCGTCCCCTGCTTTAGATGTCCTCTTTAAGGTCAGGACACGGACGAGCACGCACTATACCAAAAGACTTACAAAAAGGGACTGTTTTGAGCCACAACAATTAAGCTCCATAGTGACAAAGGCAGCCAGCAGAGGAAACAGAAGAACTTCAAAATTATCTTTTTGGTTCCTTTCACCATTTCCTCTTACACTCGAGCAAAAATTCTTGTAACGGCTCTTCTGGGATTTTTTTTCTCCCTTTCTTTTGTAGTTTCCACTTCTTGGGTAATTTTGGCATGTCCAACTGGTTGCTTAGAGATGCTTCAGTTTTCATTGCTCTTTTTCTGTTTGTACTCTAATTTTATTCTGAATGTCACCTCTAGCAAGACTAGTTTTGCAAGGGAAGCAAGAAACACTAGGAAAAGCCTTTTTAAACAACCACACCGAGGTCTACAGAGCAGCATCCTACATACCTTTTCCCTCTCCTACATCCGGAAAGCGTAGCAAAGAGTCCTTAGCAGCATTTAGCACTGCCTCACAGGAAATAGCAAGCAAGTCTCTAGCAGACTGCCTTACAGGACAGGACAGGATGGTTTTGACCTCTGGCAGTGAAAGAATGTTTTAATAGAAAGGAAGAAAGAAAAAAATAAAATGTGCACTGCTAAAAACCACCCAGGAAAGCAAGTGTGTATAGCAGGGGAGAGAAGGAAGGATAAAAGCAGCAGCATCCCCAGCTCCCAGACATGCCCACTATCCGATCCCAACCACTTGCTGAGCCCCTCTCCTCTCCGATGCTTTGTAAGACAGTGCCATGCTGTGGACACTCTGCTCGCTGCCGCTGCACTCTGCAGTCTCTGCAGGTACAGTAGGCCTGTTTCCTGACCCACTTTCCTCACCAATCTCTATTTAGCTCTACGCTAGTGATGCTCCTGGCATGACAATCAGATACTGCAGCCTGCAGTGCAGCTCGTTACAACACATTCGCGAGCTCCGAGTAAATCCAGTGGAAAAGTACTGTATCAGCGGAGCCTAATTGCACTGAAGTCATTCTCATCAACTTACGTCAAACGCAACAACAACACAAAAGTGTTGGAGAGATTTAAAAGATGCCTTTTTATTTTACATCTACTAAATCTGCTAGGCATAAAGTAAATCCAAAAAGATCTTTTCTACTCAAGGGCTGCAAATGGCAAAAGCTATTAGAGCTAGTACCGTTCCTCTGGATTACCTAATCAATCTTATTACTTGTGCCACTTGAAACCTGCCATAATTCCTTCCACTGTCATTTATTCTTAACTAGAGAGGGACTCTGCACCTTAATGTCCAGTGAAACTGTAAACCTAATCTCACTACAGCTATTAAAGTTATCTTCTTACGTGCAAGAACCAAACTTCTCCTTCAGACACAGCCACTTAGAATTAACTTCAAATCCTACTTGCACTTGCAGTTAACTTTGGATTTTACTTGCACATACATGTGTAAGGGATAAATTTGTTTTGGAACATTAGTGATTATACCAGACAGCTAGGACTGTTCTGGCTCCGAAGTTAAGGTGTAATAGGTAAGTACCTCTGAGATCAAGAAACTGGAGTTTGGTCATATTTCATCTATCTGCAAAAAAACCCAGGCATCTCCCTTCCTTTGTACAGAAATATTGTAACAAATGACCACAACCTGGGCCTCAGTTAAGAAATCCAATTGCCAAGCCCCTAAATTATATGGTAGTAATGTACTATACTATGAATCTATACTTCCTACCTGGGCACTGAAGTGAACTGGAGAGTTCTGCAGTGAATACAATGCAGGAACACCATATACTGCTAATATCTTGCATGTAGAAGGCACTGAGACATGAAACAATTAAGGGTCTTACCAACTCTCTCTTTGAAAAGACACTGTTTCTATTCAGTGGAATATTTCTGAACTTAAAAAATTCAGATCCTTAGTCAAAAGGTTTTGAGAGTTACTCAGAATCATTATACCAAAACGTTTTAATTGTCTTAAGATTTGAAACACTGAATTAAAAACACTAAAACCAGCACAAATTTATTGACTGAGGATAAATAAAAGCAGCAACAGAAAGTACTGCAACATAACCTGTGGGGCTATGAGTGCCTTACAGGTGTGGATCATTTATAGAAGATATTATGTACAGGAGGGAGCATGAGGAACAATTATTCACAAAGCAGTCCCACTGTGCACCGTGTACAAGCATAAGTTCAATCCTTTGCAGGAGTTTATTCATGTGCAGTATGACCAGTTTTGCTGGTGAGCAAGAACTGTTACTAAAAAAAAATTCTTGTAGCTTGGCAGATGCCACAAACTGATGGCATGATGGTGGGGTTTTTTTTGCATTTGCACTACCATAATCACACTAATTTACTAAATAAACCAAAGATTCCCAAAAATGGACCTCAAAGTGCTTATGTAAAATCTCTGCAACAAGAAGTCTGATTATCCATTAAGTGGGATGAAACCAGCCAACAGCAAGAGAAAACAAAATTAAACATCCATCAGAATGTGCAATTCATCCAAATTTCATACCAGAGGCACCTATAAATAGATGAGTCATTATTATAATGTACAAGGTAATTATATTTCACCATTCATTACCTTGACCCAAGGAGGACCTCTCATCTTCAGATGGAAGACGCAATCCAGACTTGCATTTTTATGACTAAGGAACCCTGCGAGAAGCTCAGCTTACATAAAGCAGCACTGTTAGACTAGCAGCTGTGTAGACACAGAAGAAACTCGACATCAAAAACCTACTGTAGACTGCATCTTTTACCCACCAGTGCCCTCACACCAAGTATTTCACACTTAAACCCAAGACAAGGAGACAGAATCCAACAGGGCTCTGCAGGAAGGACACAGTTGGGACAGTTGTTAGTGGCAGATCTACCGTAACTCACAGACACCTGGCAAACAAAGAAGGTATTTAGAGGTACAGAGCTTCTTTGTTCCTACCTACGGATGGGATCAACACCACTACGAGATTATTTTGCTGCCTTGTTATTTATTGAAGATAAGATCACCCTCAGGGCAGTCCCAGGGCAAAGAGCTTGGCAAAGCACAGATCCTCTTGACAGTTTTTCCTCAGGACTAAATTTTACAGCTCATTTGATTTTAGCTTACTGAGCCATGCACCACAAAACTAAACCTAGACCTTTGGAAGCCGTTTCTCTGACCTCACATCTACGCAATTCAAGTAGAGAACACACAGTGAGGCCTTGGAGTTAGGAAGAGCAAATGAATTACTACACTGGATCAGCCCACTCCAGTGACAAGTGTTTCACAAGCACATAACAGAAACCCTCACTAGACAGTTACACAATAACATACAAAGTCTATTTTTAGGGTCCATAAAAGTTTATATCCTTTCAAGAGACTGTAGAGATCTTTGTTTGCTTTTTTTTATGTGAACTTGGAAATGCTCAATATTGGCATCCAAACATCCACTGAGCCCTGCTATGATATATTCCCTTCTCCAAAGCATTTGTTATTGTTTTTAATCAAACAAAAGCTGTCTAGGAATCCAAGGCTCTAATCTGAATTGTTACTGCTTGAACATCTGTTAAAAATTCTGGCTGCAAAAGTAGAACGGATTCTGGTTTACATGGAAAACTACGTAAATAATAAATATCTGGCAAATCAAGAAAGCACTTTAGGGGATGTAATCTAAGATGCAATCATTAAATTGCTTCTTAGTCCTGGACTATGGAGTCAGAGTAAGAGAAAAACCACAAAATAAACATTGGTTTTGATGGTTACTTTCAATGTTACTGTGCTTCGTAGGCTGACTCCTGGTTGATTTGCAAATCCACACATGCCCCTGGGAGTGGGATCTCAGATCGGTTAGCATCATGGCAGATTTCCAGTTCTTGGCAGGAGGGTTGTTTTTCTCCATGAATCAGCAACTGTCCATCACACCACAATCTGTGAAGTGAAAAACCCACCTCATCAGCATAAACTAAACGCATGTATGTGTGTATCCATCACAGAGGACTTTTTGGTCTCTCTCTCTCCCCAGCCCACATGTGAGGACTGTCATTTGCACAAGCACATACATGCCTCTGAAAGCCAGCCACACAAGGAAGTGACTTATCTCACCTTCTGCAGCCCTGTAATGCTTTGATAACACATCATCTGCATGGTAAGCCTTTAAATGTTATGGTAAAGAACACAAACAGCAACCCATCCTATTTACTGCTTTCTCCTATCAGTGGGCAGCTCCAGAGCCAACCCCACTGTGGTCAGCTGCAGAACAAATGCCTGTGCCTGCTGCTGGAGAGCAAGGAACATTTTCATTGTCAGATAATGCTTACCAGTGAATGCATTCTAAACACCCATCAGCAAGGAAAACAAGAGCAAACAAGTTACATTTGAAACATCTTCCTGAAACGTGCTCCAGAATTTTAACAGCCCTCTATAATACAGATGACGCTTCTAAAAAATGATAGCAAATGAGATGAATGCTGCCCCAGTAAAGTGAACTTATTGTCAGAACCACTCTGACAAGCAAATCATGCACTTTGGAGATGTATTACAGTAAAGAATGTACTAATAATTCCTCATTTTATTCTTCCTGTGTCTGTCTCTTCCTGATACACAAGAGATTGCAGTATTCCTATTGTATGGCATTGCTGTGATAATATTAAATAACAACAGATTTGCTGGCTGCTCAAAAATGCCATTTTTTGAAGGAGGCAGGGGAAAAAACTACTATAATCAGAAATTCACTCTGAAAATTCAGGAATCAGCCACTCCCACCCCCCATGATTCACAGTGTAAACGCCTAGAAAACTTATAACCTAATCCACTGGATGAAGCAGTTCAGCAGAATGTCTGGGTCTTCACTGTTCCCCCTGTTTGAATTCTATGTCCAGGGCATTGTAAAATTTACCCAAATTTATCTTTTTTTCCCCAAAATCTAATCATAAAACCTATACTTCAGGGATATAGATTCACAATTTGAGACTAAGCATAAATTCACTCAGTAAACTGGTTTTGTTTCTTGCAGCATTAATTCGCACATGAACTGAAGATCATCGAATACAGAACAGCCAAGTTATCAAACTGCAGCAATGCTGTCGGAAGGAAAGCTTTTTTTCTTTCTTAAATGCAAACACGTATTTTATTATTAGCTGCATAAGGGTGATCTATGTTTACACAGCTCAGAGCTGGATTTGAAACCAATTTTAACAGCCAACTGTTTCAACTTGCATGTAAACAAACATACTGCATTTCTTCATTAGCTGGAATTTGCTGCAGTCTGTCAGCCATCTGTACTGTCTTGCATTCTGTTCTCTATTCAGAGCACCACTATCAAATGTTGGTGATATAGTATTGCTCTCTTTGGAGACATCATGACTACACTATAAATAGTTTAGAGACATAAACCACTATTTCTAACAGTTGTCTTAATATCTGCTTTCTCAGAATGCATTAGGTTGTTCTATTTCTCATCCAATTTTGGTTCTCGGTACCTTTGTTTGTGGATACGAGGAAAAAAGATTTTATTTTGGCTCTCTCAGAGGTAAAGAGCAAAAACTGCAGCCCGAGCAAGACTTTATCCAACTTGTGCACCCCTCAAATCTGGGATGCAGAGACCAAACCCCGGAACATTAGCCTGCAAATATCTGCAGTGCAGTACAAGGGTGACTGCACAGTGCACAGGAGCCAGGCTGTCCTTAAACCAGCTAGCTGAGGTGCTAGAGCCAGCCCCAGGGCACCTGCACGGAGAGGGGCCGGCTGATCCACGCACTCACTGGAGCCACATCCAACAGAACCCAGCCTGGAATCACGCACTGTGCTGGTGCAACTCTGGGCTGGAGCCCAGGAGCTCCCAGAGCCTCGCAGAGCCCTGGCTCACTCCAGCCAGCTCTAACACCAGCACACCCCTGGCTCTAGCACAGCACAACCCGGTCGGTGCCACTTGTCCCCAGCCTTTCCCTGGGGTCCCAGTGCCTGCAGATGCACCCTTTAGCTGCCCTACAGCCTCCTGAGCTCTGCATGCCAGAGGCTTTCCCCATGGCAGCACTGCAACCCAGACCCTGGGGCTGGCAGGAGGCTCCCAGAAGCCAGGGCTGGCACCACCAGTCCCCTCCAGCCTGCAGTCAGACCCTGGGCTGTTGGGCTGCTCTAAACTGCTCCAGCGTAACTTAGCTAAACCAAGAGGACTGCAGCATAGCTGAGGACACCACCCAGACAGTTCAGCTACTGATCTGAGCAGTGTGCACTACTTTCAAACTTCAGAGGACAGGTGATAGTATCTTCAGAAGAACATAGCTCAAAAATCCAAGCACTTAAATAAGGGGCTTTTGAAGGTTGCCAAGTCATCCTTTCTTTTAGGAAGTGAGGAGAACTGGCAGTGAGACAGGAAACCTGAAACACACCTTAAACCCCAATTTTCCCTCTTCTAGGGACAGCAGAGCACTCAAATATTACTTGCATAACCAGTACCACTTGACAAGTGATGCAACCACAAACCACAAAGCTACTTGATATCCATGTTAGTTTTTCAAAGTGAAAGCTGCCTCTCCAAATACGGCTTTTTAGCTCACCCAGTGGATGAGTTTAAAACTTTAGAGGAAGAACTTGATGCTCTGCCTTGAAGTTGACTCCCAGACTTGCATCATACTTCTGATTTCAGACCTGCAGTGCTATAAACCCACCTTCTTCCAACAGAACAAATTTGCTGCCCTCCAGGAGCAGACTCGTGGCACATTCGTGCAACACCAACAGAGCCATCCCCAATCGGAGGTGTCAGAACTCTGAAAGCTGATTTTGGTGGTTAAATTACCAAGAAGTGAACATGCCTTATTCTGAGAGACCCATTTCAGCTTCAATTCTCAGTTTCTGACTGCGGAAAGTGTGGTGAAACACTATCTAATTTTATTATCCTGTCAGCCATATACAAAAGGAGAGCAGGACTTACTGATAATCAAACCATGAGAGTTTGCTATGGAGTACTCCATGACTAAAACTTAACCTGCAACTCAGCAGAAAAGTTCTGCACATTTCTAACCCTCTGGATAAGTTTGGGGTTTTTTTCACAGCCTAATAAAACTGCCACTGGAAATCTCTTCCTTTCCCCAGCTTGTGCCTCTTTTTCTGGAACAGCAGCAACAAAAATGCCTACACCCTTGCGTCCAGATCATTTTCAGCAGAATTTTTTGTGTAGAATTAAACAAGCCAAGTTGCAGGCGTGAAAGCAAGCTGCCAGAGAGGCTCACAGCCACAGAATGCTCCCACAGAGCTGCAGTACCACTGTTACAACATGAGCAAAATAAACTCTGACATGCAACCATTTAGGGGGACATGATACAAAACAATTCCTTCTTCCCCTTCAATGCCTACACTTATCAAGCAGTAGGTTCAAAGCAGGGCTGGGGGGGAGGTAAGAAAATACAGGTTTGTTTCCTCCAGGTCTGTTCCCTTCTGTGACTGAAAGAATGAAAAAAATGCAGTACCACTGTCAAAATTTTCCAGCTCTATTTTGGCACATCATCTCTCAAAACCAGCCTGATCTAAAAATTTCAAGCATGTTTAACTCAAGAGCCCTTGACAACATCTAATGCACAGGCTATTTATCATAAATTGAGGTGCTTATTTTTGGACTTCACCTTGAAACAGCAAAGAATGTCTGTTTTGTCAGTACCAGAAAAGTTTATAAATCCTGCCAAATGTATCAATATTATGCATTTCAATGGTATTTTACATATCCTGCAGAGACATCCACAACTCCCTGCAAAATCCATTCAGCATTACAGATGTGCATACTTTGAACTCAATGTGAAATCAGATCATGTTGGGAACCACTATGATTTGTTCTCTCTACGTGAACAATTGCTGGATTTAGCACTTTTAAGTAACTAGTGTGGTTTCTAATGTACTTTTAACATGTAAAAAAAAAAAAAAGCGTAACTTTTTAAACATTTCTCCTTTGCCCATTCCACAATTCTTACACATACACACAATGATACCACTAACTGCAATAACCCTCTGGAGCTTCACAACTACAGAGAATTTTGAAAAATTTGCAAACCTGCAAGAGACATCTTTTGTAGTGCTAAGTTTTATGTACGAAAAGACAGCAATTTCACACTTTATCACTTGCCCCAAACGTTGCTGTTATACAGAAATTCAAATTAATAGGTATCACAGGGGATTACAGGTTCAATGGCAAGCTGCATTCAGAACAGCCTTTTTACAGTCTTTGCCTTTTAAACATCTCAAACTTTTTCAAGCACTTCAAACAATCTCAGTCCACCGTGGCACCCTTTCAATGCCTTCAACTAAATTGATAAGGCGCCTTTCCAGCTACATGTAGGGGATGTATCACTTCAATGCTGTTCAGATTCCTGACTTCAGAGCATGCAGCCACCATTGTGCTACCAGCACTGAAGGAATCAACAACTTGGACTGTGCACACATGGAAGTGGTGCTGACCCTGCTATGACATTCCAGGAAAGCCTCCAATAAAGCAGTTTCCCAATCAAAACCACGGGTTGGTATCTTCACTGGCAGTGAGCCCACCCACCTCCATACTTTGCCACTTGCTCTGCACACAGAGTAGACCCTTTTTCTTCTCATCCATGTTTCAAGCAAAACAGATTTGCAAAAGGTACCCAAGCAACCCCACAAAAGTGCTTTACCTGCCATGAAAAACTATCAAGTGCTCTTCTTTTCCTTATTTTCCTCTGCAAGGGGCAACTACTAGGAATTTACTACTAGGAAGTAAACATCAGCCGTTCACCATCCACTAAGCCTTCAAAAGCCAAGGCAGCTTGTAGCAAAAGACTGGTACTTTAGGTGATGTGCAAATAGACATCTCTTCAAACCCCAGTGATCTCATCATGCCAAAACCAGACCCACAAGCAACACGGTCTATAAGAACAGCTGCTTTGCTGCTCTTGCAAAGAACTGAAAAGGTTCCTTGTACCTGTCTTGCAGATTTCAAAGAAAAATAAAACCTTGGGCTATGTGCTGTTTTTCCACAAAATTGATTGTGAGGCCTTGAATTCAACCCCAAAGTAGAAAGTCCAGGCATATGTAGAAAATAAATAAATGAAAAACAAAAGCCTTGTTTCTAGCACAGTTATTTGTGGATAAAGCTGACTTAACATGTCAAGAGTAATTGAGGTGAAAAAGTTAGCTTTGTGCTGGAAGGTTCACATACCACTGTGAGAAAGAAGAAAAATAAAGGGAACTTCTTCAGACAAGCAAAGATCCTGAAAAAGAACTGCAGACAGCATATATGATTCTAGATGACTAATACTGCAACTCAGAAGAAACATTCAAATAAAAAAGATTCTCATGAATCAAGACAGTCTTTTTCAAGAAACATTTTAATGATGACAAAGTCACATCTGTGTCACCTCTAAGCTCCTCTGTCTCATTTTCTGTTTACCCTTGCAGAAGAACACAACATTGCAGACATCAGGTTTTTTAATTTTCCGAAGAGCAGAGCCTGTTTTTAGTGAACTAATTTCAATAGCCTATCTGTCACACAGCCTGTGCATCTATTGCTATTCAAAAGAAAACAGAGGACAGTGAGAAGGACACAGAATTAGACTTTGTCTTATAAATTTAGAGCAAAACTGTCAGTGTAAACCCATTTGACTTAAATTTATATTACTAAAGAGCAATTTATGCTAGAAGATAGCACATAACTAGAGAAACTGCAGAACAAACCCTGAAAATCAAAATTATCATTTTAAGCCTCCAGATCAAGAGCTCTGATTTTCAGTGCACGGATAGTTAAACTGCAGAGTAGCTTCTCAACTCATTTTCTACTTTGCAAACTTTAGAGTACAAGGAAAATAAGAACAAAGAGGAGAGGACAGCTAATTTTAGTGTTTCTGGGCTAAAACAAAATAACAACAAAGAACTACTGAACCATGAAGCAGTTTTTCCAAGCTGCTATTTCAGTTACAGTCTTTCTTTTCCCAAGTCAGTGCTGGAAAGAAGATGCCAGCTTCTACCCTATCAGAGTAATACAAGCACCTTATTTTATCCAGAGGGGCACATTGAGAGTTCTGAACTGCTTGCATAATGCTTCTATACATTTTGCTGCACCCAAAATGTGTATTATAGCTGACAGGAAAAAAACAGCATGATTTCTTCAATTTCCTCCTCTCTCACTGGCTGCCCCGAGTAAGAAGCGTCGCTCCTGCAAACTGAATTTGAGTCTTGCCCATTACATTTTAACAACTACCCTGAAAGCTCATCCCTCTGACAGCTTCTTATTACAGCACTGGACTGAAGCCTCATAATTCTCGGTCTCAAGCATGTGTGGAAACAGTTTTGAGGACAAAACCAAGACCTCAGGATCACAGGATTATCCAGGGTCGAAGCGACCTCCGAAGGTTCAATCCAACCTCCTGCTCCCTAGCAAATCAGCCATGAGATCTTTTCCATTCCATAAGGCTCACATGGTACAAGCTCCCCAGGCAGCCTGTTCCTCTGCTTGATTGTCCTCGTGGTGAAAAAGGTTTTCCTTACATTAAGTCCAAACCTCGTGTTTCTATTTGTGTCTTTTGTTTCTCCAAGTTCATCTTCTCAATGAACTTCCTTGTAGGTACCGGCAGGCTGCTACTCTGTACCCTTGAAACTTTCTCTTCTCCCTGCTGAACAAACCTAGTAAGATTTTCATCATGAGATTTTCATCCATCAGTTTCAGTTAAGAGTAAACAAGGTACCAAGACAGTTACCTCCTCAAAACAACCCCCCAAACTTTCAGGTCTTAAAATAAATACGTGATCTTCAAAGAAACTGCAATCATTTCATGAGAGTGGACCTTTGAACTCTGATTTTTCTAAGGAAAGTTCCCTTTTCTGCAAGTGTTTACTCAGAACAACCCATCTTATGTTTTCAGCATCATCAATGCTCTAGGGCTGAACGAGTCTCCTACAATTTAAGGATGAATGGATTGGTTTTAGTCACTGTTTCAAAATAAAACAAACTGAGAACAGAGGGTGAACACTGAAATTTCCCTCCTAAGTAGCAAATTACTGCAATCAATTTGAGCAACCAAACAGAAAGCTAGAACAGAAAATGCTATGCTGCCTTCATACACAGCAGCATTAAAATATACTGGGTTAGGCTCATAATATTGCTGTTAAAGTTCACTCTTCTCTAAGGATCTGTGTGCCATTACTCTGCAAACCTTCACAAGAATAAATTATGCTTTCCAAGCATTAAAAACACATTAACATGACATAGGGCATGGAAAATCCAAACTTCAAATACTTACTGAATCCAATACATCATAAACCAAACCAGTATTAGAAAAAAGAAGAGGGTTACATTAGCTAAAATAAAGCTCTCTGAAATAATTAAGTGATTTTTCAGCCACTGTGATAACACATACTCCAATGGCTTAGATATCAGTGAAAGAGTCATTTAGACACAATTTCACTTTTAGTCATTTACTGGAACTCATAACCCTCTGGCCCAATTCCAGAAGATTTCTCAAATCCAACGTAAAAAAATTTCAAGTCAGCCTGAGCAGCCTGTACCATGCCACATGAACTGTAAGCTGCCACAAGACACACACAGTAACACAGCAGCACATTTTAAAACTGTCTTCATTTTTCAGTGCTCTTCAATAACGTTGAAGGAAAAAAAAGACTTGACAACAAACATTAACTTCTCTCACCATTTCACTGACCGTCTTATTAGCCAATTCATTCACTTGTCCCCCATAAGAGACAAAGTCATTATGCTTATTCTTGCCCATAAATAAATGTTTAATTTCTTAAAAACATTTGCATGGTGCTTAAATCTGTTACACTTAATCATCTCCAGCTTTACCTTACTTCTCAAATCAATAAGCCTAATTAAGCATTCTCTGCATAGCTGCATGTAAAACTGAATGTTTGTCAAATGACAACTAGAATATTGTTATCCAAAAACATTTTAGAAATTCAGTTGAAGCTACAACAGTACTGTGAAGCTAAATAAAAAACAAGAGATTTTTTTAAACAGACAACATGAAGCTGCAATCTTGCTATTTCACTTTGGTATTAGAACCTGAAATGTTATGTTTTCAGGATTTTTTGAAAACAAGCTTTCAATACATTTTTTTTTAAACCCATCACAACTACCACAAGCTTTTCAGGGAAAAGTTGCCTTAACACACACACTCAGCTTCTCACAGACGATCACTGTCATCACTACCTTAGACGAATCTCAGGTATACACCTTTTTATGACAGCCACCAGAAACTGAGCAATCTTATGGCTTTACAACATGGTGGGCAACTCCTCTGGATACGGCAGAGCTCCACTGACTTAAGTGCACCTCTCCATATCAACACTGGACTTGACCCAGGAACTCCTGCAGCATTTCGGGTCTCCTGTCAAGAGTACTACAGAGCTGAGTGCTGTCTGCAAAAAAGTATCAATGGGCTCTCTACAAGAGATTTACTATGAAGAGTTATACTGCACATAGGAATGTTTGCTGGCTTTTACCTCATGCCTTTTGTTCTGCTCTGTCCATCAGACACTGAAGTGCTCTATTTAACCATATGGGTTTTGCCCCTCTTCCTTCTGCAGCTGTTTTCCTAAGATAAGCTCTGAACTGCGTTGCTGTTCCGAGCCAGCTCACCTGCAAAGATTGTTTGAGAACCCGGCCCACTGGGACATGACTCAGAGCAGGAGACAGGTACACAATGCTTTCTGATTTTAGCATGGCAATGAGACAAGAGCAGCAGTACAAACAGTACTTTGCAACTTCTAGATGGGAAGATGCAGTTGGGCTTACGCACACTCAGCTGACAAAATAATTTTGTAGTCAGGTAAATCCACTGGTGCTCCCTCAGGATTAGGAAGTCTGCCTTGTTATGACTGGCAATGTGCTGGTCTTCAGGTCTTCACACATCTCCATCCAGTGATAGCAGGTTTGAAGGGTTTTACAAGGACAGAAAGATAGGACAGAAACATTTGGGGTTTTTTCTACATGTAGCAGTACTTATGCTTTGAGAAGGAGGTGGAAAATGTAACTATTGACCACCAAGTCTTTTATTCATTTCAGTAACTCTGGGAGCAGAATCTGCCAGGGGAGGATGGGGGGGAATGTGCTGCTACATAGCCAGAGCAAGAAAAAGACTATTTAAGGATCAGGCAGGTCAGCTCTAAAACTCAGCTGAGAAGTTTGACACTGATCCAGGGGAAATAAAAGTGCTACTGCATCTCACCTCAAGGTACTGTCCTTAGCTGAAAAAAAAGGATGAGTAAGAAGCCATACCTTCAGGCTTCTACAGTATAGAAGTGTCTTCTTTCCAAAAGCAGGAGAATGTATAGCATATAGTGTCCTTGAGATGGTGACTGGCAGGCCTGAATGCTATCCCCCTGAAGGTCCAAACTCACCGTAGACCTTGAAGAGCTTTCAAATGCCAAGGACACCTGCTTACAGCCACAAACAGCCATAACTTCAGAGAAAGTCTCTGAAGTCTTTCATCTAAGAAATGATGCGTTTTGAAATCCAAAAGTTTACGGCCAAACACACATTTCCAAAAGAGATAACAAAGCTGTCTCTGCAGACCATCTCTCCCAGGTGCAGGTCCAGCACTATGACAAACGTGAGCAGTGTGACAGGCTTGTTTAGGTGTGCAGCTCTGGCTGCCCAGCAGGCACACCAGATGGCTCTCAGTAGGGCTACACAACAACAACTCTCTTGGGTAAGAGAGCAAGGGGAAGAAACAGAGGAAAAAGCACAGCAGCAAAATACCTCATGAGGAGCTCCAGCTAAGGCCTGTGTAATGATTACGGTCCTGCATGAGAGATCTTTGTCAAATAAATTATGAGTGAAAGCAAATTACCTGAAGTGCTGGGAGGTGCAACTTGGACAAATGTAAAAACCACGGCTTTTCTAACACCAGTTCTCTAAAATGGAAGTAATCCTCTTCAATTATTTCTAGGTGTATGTAAATTACATGTAACAACACAAACACAACACTTCCTACATCTCTGCCTTACCATGAATTTAACCAAAAATTACTAAGTGAATGACATTAAAATGGCCTCACTGAGGAACTAAGGTAGAATTCATAGATTCATTTTTTCTAGCTCAAACATAAAACTAATTTAGCACCACCATTCCAAGTGCTTTAATGGTTTTGATTCCTCTTCCCATTGAGTACCAGCCAACATACAGCACTGAGTAAGAGAGTTAGATGGAATCCAAATATGAGTCTTATTTGGTATATTAAACATTTTTCTTCATAAATGTATAAGCATCACAAGTGCATCACAAACATATTTATCTAACATGAATAAAAGTTTTTTGGGCTTTGCTCCTGATTCTTCAAACTACCAAAATAGAGTGCTTAGCTCCGTAATCACAAAAAAGAGCATGTTTCTCTTGCAAACACAGGACTCAAAAGAGAAAGCACATGCAGTCTCACTGAATGGAAGAGATGCTTCTGAAGAATGTTACCTGTTGTCAAAAAGATAATAAACAGCAGTGTAATTTGAAATCTCTGCAGTAGCACAGGTTATCTAACAGAAGTTGCCAGTGAATAAAGCAAAAGAGGGAAAGTACAGGCAAAAAAAGGGCTGAAAGAGCAACCTGGAATATATATTTAATTTCAGCAGAGGTACATCAGTAGTCCCTCACATACTCAGCATTACTAAGTTTGAAGTCCACAGATAGAATGACTTTATTAGAATTCTCTCTGGCACGGCATGCTGAGCATGAACACAACACAAGTGAATAAATGCTCCTTTCTCACTGGCTTTCTGCCAATCTGACTGCAAAACAGAGGCCTCACACACAAAACCAGCCATCCTTGAAGACCCTGAATACCAGCAGTGCACTCCTGACTCATTTGGCCACAAGACACTGAAGATGTCTCCATGTACCATGCAGAAAAGCAGAACAGGACACTACTCTGTCCTCATTTGTTAAAGAGATGGGGCACATTATCCCTCAAACATTAAAGACATGAAAACCATGTCAAATCTTATTTCATACTTCTGAACAGCTTGTCAGCTAAGTTAAAACATCTGTATCCTAAGATTACTAAAAACCATCACTGTAATTCATAAATACTATCTTAATCTTTTTAAGTAAAAAGACACAAGCATTTTGCTTTTCATGCTCCTCCAAGCAGTCTGCATTTCAGAGTTGCTGTGGCAAGGAAAACCAGAGACAGCAAATTAATCCTGTAAGACTTAATGCAAACAGAGGAACCAAGAGAGAGCCTTCTATTACTCCGTTGCAAGTACTTTCTCATTTTCACAAGTTGCAAATCTCAACATTATGTTTTGTTTAGGAGATTTATGTCTAACATGTAAACTGAACAAAAAAATTCCTGAGAAAGTTTTACAACTGACCATGTAAATGCATTTCTATAAGTCTCTACATTTTTCTTAGCCTCAATTCTGTGTGACAGAGGTCCCAGATAAAAATTTGAGTAGAATCAGCAGTATCAAAGAGGAAGAAGTCGTAGGAATATGCAGCAAAACTTTAAAAGTGATTGTCATCACAGATTTCCATTATCTCATTTGTTTAAGGTTACTTGGTAGAGTAACCATGAAACAATATTTTGTATTCTTTTAAAACAGAATTAGGAATCAAAGCACAACAGGTGCCATGAAACAGCAAAAAGAAGATTGTCAATTTTTGGTTTCTGAAGACTGACAACATCCCCTCCCACCACAACCTGTGACTTGCATTCCCAGTGAAAACATTAGATTCACTGTGAAGCGAAAAAAATCAATCTGTGTGTTCTAAAGAACCTGGCATGCACTTTC
Organism: Falcunculus frontatus; assembly: GCA_013398115.1. Lineage (NCBI taxonomy): Eukaryota > Metazoa > Chordata > Aves > Passeriformes > Falcunculus > Falcunculus frontatus. The sequence continues at coordinate 1,831,883 of VZRV01005009.1, forward strand.
AAAGTAATCCTTTCAGACATGGAAAATTCAAATTTTCAAAAGACAAGCTGACACCTACTAGCTCAAGATAAGATCACTGGTAATAAAACTTAGGCTCTCAAATACCCGTATTTCCAGCACTGATAAGAATTGTTTTAATAAATGTTCTCCTTGCCCAAGAATCCACTGTTGGGCAAGGAGAAGATGAAAAAAAGGGTAGGATCAAACAGAGTTTCAGACTTGAATCAGTTCTTCATACACATACTCAAGGCAGAAAAGTTAAGGTGAAAAGACTACCTTTTGCCAGCTGCTCTAAATGTAAGATGTTGAGACAGAGATTTGCCTCACAAATCCACAGCAGAGTCCCTTGTATATACACCTGCATACTGAATTAAGCCAGGTGGCCTAAGAGCAACCAAAGATACAGTGGGAACTTTGAACAAGCTGCAAGCAGCCAACGTGGGAAGTTACTGCAATGTTTTCCAGACTTCAGGGCAGGAACATTTCTACCACTTCTACCTTTGAGCCAGCCCCACAGCACCTTCCCCAGCGGTGACTGTAATGCTAAACTGCAAAACAGACCAGACTTCTACAGAGATGATTTTGCAAAGCTTTAATATATGACAACCATAGATGAAGAATCGAGATAACACCTCTGCTCTCCAGCAAACACATTCATTTCACTTACGTTTCTCACCCACTGAATTTTCAAGGTGCTCTGAAAGCAGCTACAGGGCATTGTTGATGTGCTGAACTCACCACCAGAGCCACAACAGCTGAGCCCCAAGTATTATATTCCCCCCAAGAGAAGGCTAATGGCAGGACTTGCAGGCGCCCATCATGTCACAAACATTGCTTGATCTCAGCAGGCTTGTCTGCAGCCAGGTGAAAAACTTCTGCTTGCATGGTACCACAGCAGCCTCAATGATTTAATCCACTGGGAAGATTCCAAAGCCAAATGGGAAGACTTCAGTAACACAAACCAGAGAAGAGCCACCTCCCTACATGGTTTTCATGGTAAGGAAAAAAATACATTTAAACCAAGAATTTGAAATACCCACAATAATTAAAAAACTTGTAATGCTTTCTATCTTACTTCCTGTCCTTATTTTCTGGCAAGATTTTGAAAATAAATCTTGTAACTGTGCTCCCGAAAGTCATACAGTTGGATTTTTTTATAATCATAAACCAATTATTGTCTAAATGTTACAGATACAGAGCTGTTTACCCTAAAAGTGGGTGCTCCTTCTTCATTTTAACTGCATTACCACAGTGAGTAATACATCTTTAAAAAAATCAAAATGCCATTATCTGTTCTTTGTAGTGGTTAAATCCGAAAAAAGGAGCAGTAGCAGATCAAGAGGTCAAAGGAAAAAGAAAAATCAATTCACTGTTTTCTATTTCTGGAATTTACTTTTGTGTGTTTAAGTCATAAACCCTTTCCCAAAAGTACTGAAGAAAAAGGATTTTCCTTCATCCACACATTAAAAAGAAAAAAACCGCACCACAAAACCATGAGAAATCAAAATAGGGGGCCAAACAGAGGAGACATGAGCAGGGAATAAGATCCAAGAAGCGAAAATCATATCCTATGCTTGCATCAGAACACAAAACAACACAAAGTACAACATCTTGGCATATACAAAAGCAATAAAGGAATTGCATAGTTACAAACACCAGCAATGTGGCTTGTCATAACACTTAATCAAATGTTGGACACTGCAATATCATTGTCTGATCTGTTAGACATTGTTAAATGGCTTTCATCCCTTCCTCTCAGTATTCTCTTCTGAGGTCCAGCAGAGCCTAGCTTTTTATTATTTAATTTTTTTTCTCTTTCTATAGAAATGAACCATGGTCTCAGACTTCCAAGGCTTTAAATGGGTTCACACTTTTGAAATCAACTAACAGTGGAGGCTGCAGGAAAACCTTGACAACTTCAAAAAAACAAAAATAGCTGGACAAAAGGGATTTTCACTGAAGCAATCACCAGTAAGAAATCTGGCTATTTAATACTTGTTAATTTAACACTTAAGAGAACAACATTATGCCTAACAGTGTTCTGTAAAAACAAGCACATCCTAAAAACTCCTTACTGCATCCTGATGCACTTGTTACCAAGGAAGGGATTGTTTACATTAGTTTTACACCTGGGAGGGGAAAGAGAAACTGTGAAAATGGGAGCTAAAGTGGAAAACTAGAAGGAAGCATGTTCAAAATCACTTCTAAGGAGCTATCAATTTTTTTCCCTCTGAGAATTAAATTTAAAAAAAAAATTTGTAAGGTTTTTATTTACTTTTTCTCTGATAGAAAACTGCAAGGCATAGGTTTTTTCAATCTTTGCTGGCATCTGATTAGATGCAAAATCCACTGAATTTATGGAGACCTCAGCAATCAACTGCCAGGAGACCACGAAAAAACCCTTAGGCAGGTTTTAAAACAGGAGACAGTTTAGCATTTTTGTCCTCACAGGACTAGATGAATCACATTTACTTTTTCTTCCCCTTCCCCCCCTCCTCCTTCCACAAAAGAAGTTCTGCTGGTTGAATGCTGGGGCCAAGGCACAGACTGTATTAGACCATCTAAAAAGCAGAGTCCAGAAGCAGCTTCTGCCTTTGACAACTTCAGTTTAAATTAGAGAAAGGCAGCCAAGAGGCAAAGGAGATGAGCCACCAGGTGGGAGGACAAACAGGTCCCTGTCACTGAGCAGGGTACCCAGTACAGCAGCCTGGGAGAGCTGCTGTGAGCCACAGCACAGCAACACCTTCAGCACCACAGCAGAAACACAAGTCTCTCTCTGCTGAATCTTCCATTAAACAGTAGCTTCACAATAACTTATAACCTAAGCACAAAGGCCAGAAGGACTGGCAGGGCCCAGAGTTTGAGTGACTCATTGGGAAGTGAAAGCTGGAAACATCAGACAAATACAAACAAACGCCATCACCGGCACAAAAGTACAAGCACAACCCAGGTTCAAACCAAATCCAAAACCCTTCAATTAAAAGCAGGGAGAAGCAGTCTGTGTGCTGGCACTGCCTGGGTGAGTCTATGGCCCCACAGTGACAAACGGGTTTGAAAGGACCAATGTTACAACAAAATAAACAGGTAGAGTTGGCACCACTAAGCTCTCTCCCATCTCATTCACATGCAAGTAACCTACCCAGTAATGTAGTATATTCTCTACCAACAGAATGCATACTACGTATTAAAGAGTAACTTTCCAGCACTGACATTCTTCTTAAGGAGACAGGAAAACAATGAACAGCTAACGAAGTCACTTCCACTAACACAAAAAAAGTAAACCATTAAAAAGGCTGTTCGATCAAATTCCTGTGAGGGTAACCAAGATGATGTATTTCTCCTCAACTATTTTTCCCTAAGATTCCTCTCTTATAGAACCTGCCAATAATTCATCAACACAACTGAAATAGGAAAGATAAGCAGCATTTACACCAGAAGTTTCTTGACCTAAAGTTCTGGGGTCAGCCAGGTAAAAAACAATTACTCTAACCTCAAATAATCATCATTTTGGCATTATTTTCCCATCCATAAAAGGAGGTATGGATGAGATTTCTTTGCAGAGAACACTGCAAATTGATAGCTTTGTTCCAGTTCACTACAGTTTCGTATTGATTTTCTCTCGTTTTAGCCTGCGCTGATTTGTTAATCCCTTCTCTGTAACAGTCCTAATGACAAATTGAGAATGAAAAACTGCATGCTTTAGGGCCTTTTCCACCAGCCTCTAGCTTCAAACCATATTTTCACTTGCACTTGGAACATGTCCATGCACTTACCCTAGGTTAGATCTGATTCACCTTAAACTAGGTTGGGTGCATTTTACACTGAAACCTTTCTGTTCAGGCTTCTCATGGATGAATAAGGCAACCAAAATCACGTCAGTGAGGCAGAACTGGAGCTCTGTCACCTTCCAAGGTTGCTGCTCACAGAGACTTTGTCTTAAAACCAAGTACATTTTTTAAGTAATTTTGCAGCACCGCCCACAGTTGATTAGCAGGCATTAACTGCATCATGCATCTGAAGGGCATTACTGAGCATTTATGGCATTTGCTGGTGCAAAGAAATCCTTCAGAGGTGCAATGAGCTGGATCACAAGTTGTCTCTAAGCTCAGAGCTGCAGTCATGGTGCACTGTTACTAGAACAATCCATGCAGAAGGACAGGACCCCACTGTTTTTAATTTAAGGAATACAGTATGAGCATAAAGAGATCAGAGAGTTACAACAAGGCAACTTAGATTACAAATTTTGCTAGTCATAAACTCATTAAATAGAGCTGCCAATGGGGTGTCATTGTTAGGGCCTCACTACTGACAGCTGATGCCTGTCTGGACAAGCCATGGTTACTGATGCAAGTACTTTTAGTCTCTTTCCATTTCCTGATACTTTCAGAGATGTCCAAGTGAGGTACTCATTTGGAATTCTAACTGCAACATACCATCAAACTGAAAATTAACTTATGAATTATGAAGATTAAGGCTTGCCCACAGTCACATTTGTAACACCTCAGTCATCACATGCTGGGTGGGTCTCCACCTCCTGACTTTATCCCATGTCAGTCCTCTCCTACACCACTCCATCTGTCAGGAAATCGACCTTTCCTGGTCTCCCATACAGACTGCAGAGCAGCCTGGCCATAGCTGCCACCTCACTGCTGCAGTACAACCCCAGCAGACCAATTCTGGTCATTTTAAACCAATCCTTATCTGCAAAAGTGATACTTGGAAAGCCTCTAGTTTGTACCCACACAGCATGTGCTCCCTGGCACGCAAAGGCAGCGCAGGAGTTCTCCTTTGCCATTCCCTTGGTGTGGGTTTGGTTTCCCATCTCCCTCTCTGCAATGCCAGCTGCAGGGAAATTGGTAGGGGTGGCAGGAAGCACAGTGCTGGGAACCAGTATCACCTCCTCTTTGCTTTCCAAAAATTACAGACCCAGAGCTGGTGAGCCAGGCTCTGCTCATAACACACTGCTATTCTTAACTTGCAGAAATGACTTAGCTATGAATGTTAAATGTCTCTCTACCCAGGCCATAAGATACTCTTTACAAACCACGGTCATGTCTTAATGGGATAAGAAAAGCACAGAATAAGTGGGATGGCTACCTAGGCAAAAAGTGGCATTTGGGTTCCAGCAGTTTGGTACTGCTCTCAATTTCCTGCTTAGGGGAATTGTAGAGAGAACTGACTAACCTAAGAAATAAATCCTGTTTCCTCATTGCCTGTGACACGACTGTAAACTCTCAATGTTCTTGCAATGCTGCCAAGATTAGTGTTACTCTCCTACACAGGGCATGCAGAGCACACAAACACACCTAATCCAAAACAGACTTGCTGCATTTTGTATGCAGACTGCAGTTTCAATCTTCTGTTACATCTTGTTTGGGTTTCTTCTCCCCCTAATAATAATTTCAACAATTTGGTCTCTTATTTTCACCCTTAACTGCAATTTGTCACTCACACAGTGAGCTGTACTCGGAACCCCCTTCTCTGTGACCTTTATTTTCCTTTATTGTCACTTAAAATTAATTGATAGGCCAAGAACTTGATGCAAGAATATTAAAGGGACCATCTCTAGATTAAAATTTTCATAACTGCATCTCTAAAACAGCATAACAAAATCAATCAAGGAAAACTCAACAATGCCATTTCTTAAAAGAAATGGATCAAGACCAACTCATAAAAGACACCAGCTTGTAACGGGAAAAAAACCTCCAAACCAAAAAACTCACAACACACACCAAAGTACTACTTGCTTAGCAAGTGAGAAACTACACATCACTTCAACTTTTTTTTGCATTTACCTCCTTCCCTAACACACAAAGTGGGTTTTTTAAGCAGCTTATTGGATCAGTTACTACACATATATTCTCAAACTTTGAGCAGTAAAATCTGGTTTAGGAAAGTTCAACTTGTTTCTCTCCCACAAAAATACAAACCTCTCATTCTGAGCATTCAAAATAAAAACATTTCCAGTAGCCAGTCAAACAACTAAGTATTCAAAAGCCACACACAGAGCATAGAGATGATACATAATAATATCAGGTTATTTCTTTTGACACCCCTAAAAGTCTCAGCTGTAGGTTTACTTACAAAGAAGCCTCTAATGAATTTCCGTGATAAGTCAAAAACAATTGTCATTTTTTTTAAAACCAAAAGGTTCCATTTTCAATATTATTGTGACTATATGTTAAGATAACAATGTGTATACATTAATCTATCAGTTATATAAGCAATTAATGGTCATCATACAGATATCTTAGATTGGTCTTGTAGGCAGCTGCTTAATAGCTTGCAACATGAATGGGGAAAAGGAAGAAAATCAAGAATATGCTAAAACCAAAGCTATCTTTCAAACACTTAAAAATGACATCTTACTGCAACTGCACTGAAAAGAACAGCAATAAACATTGACTTCAAAGCACCATGAGAACGTAGGTATTCATGATGTCATTCCCCGAAAAAAAGGAACCATACAGAGGATCCAAAGCAATCTGTGTTGCACAGGATGAACATGCACATTGGAACCATGGACCACAGCAGGATCAGGATAAACACAGTAGTCACATGTTGTCATGAGTCTATCAGTTATTTTCATTCCCTGACACAACCAGTCCCTACATCCATCATCAAGATTCAAGTTGAGTGATGGTTATTTTTTAATTTCCTAATTGAAATTTCAGAGATCCCTCCTCAGAAAACTGTGATCTAGCACAGCTTGCTTTGAGTAGAAAAGGACATGATGAAAACATGGCTCCATATGAAGCCATGCATATCCAAAATAACTGCAGCCCTTCCTTCCATCCAACTTAGCAAGAAACATTCAGCACTGCACAGACACTTCTCACTTGTTTATTGCTGCAGCAAATGTTTGCTGCAACGTGAATGACATGCTGAACATACCACAAACAGTAGAATGATAGCTATTAAAGCCAAAAATATCAAACAGACTGGAAAAGCATTTTGACAAGGAGGAAACATTAAACCAGATCTTTGTAGCATTTGCTAAATACAGAGACTCATCATATTTCGGGCCATTTGTATTTAATTGTCCTTTCATCTGAAGAGCGGTGGATGAATGCGCAGCAGATGAGTCAGATGTTCTGAAGAGGTCCCATCAAGGACGCCCCACAACACAAGAGCACTGCCTGCAAAATGCCTTACACAACTTCTTCTCAGTGCCTTGGCCTGTTCCATGGTGGTTATGCACCGAAGCACTGAGAAGAAAACAGCAAATAGTCCTGCAGTGGCAAAATGCAAGAACTTTAAACACATTCAACACCAGGAACCTCCACGCTTTTAAACCTGCCAAGAAGATACACTCAGATTAGTGGATAATTATCTAAAACTCAGGCTTTTGTCCCTCCTTTGCTTCAGTTTAAAGGAAGAAGTGCTCTTATTCCTCAAGGTCAATGTTTTCAGTTGAAGTCAAACTCACAATGGAATAGGTCACTCACAACACTTCAAAATGTTTTGAAGTGGCAGACACAGACAATATAACAGTGTCAGTTCAAAGAAAGGAGAATCCCTGGTCTTTGGTGGAGAAAGTAGGCAAGCCCTGGGCATGGAGACAAGGAGCAACACAGGAGGTTAAATCTACTGCGCTGTCCTTGAGGTAAACTCATGTGTCTGTTATACTGTCCTCTAATCCTTAGATTAGTTTCTCACTTTGGCTTTAACAATAGCAACTGAAGTGCAGAGGCAATCAGCAGACCACAGCTTTGCCAAAAATTCAGTTGAATCATTAAAAGTGATTTATAAAAATAGACCATGTATAAAAATCATCAGTCATAATCCTCAACTGTTAAACTGTCTCTCTGCATTAAACACAGAAATTGGAATTGTTAATTCAAGGTAAACATGGAAAAGAATTCCTCTTCGCTATACTCCTTTCACTTCAGCTCTCAAATCAAATCCCATCTCCATATGACAACAAATGGAAAAAGGGATAGCTTGTGTGTTAACAAAGAACAGCTCACTCTACATAGCCTACATACTGCAATTTAATGCATTTTCAAGTATAAATTCTAGCTTTGGCATTATTTTGTAATCTTGAAGTGAAACAATTTAGGTCCTTATTATGTGTTTTTTCTTTTCTCATCAACACAGCTCCTCCTAGGATGCAGATGATCCTCCTAAATCATCTTTGTGCTGTTATATCTGCAAAGAATGATGTCTGCTCCAGAACACTGCCATTGCTAATCACTCAGATCAGGTCTCTCGCAGGTCTATAAGGAGAAACAGCGCTGAGGGCAGCAGAATAAAGATGAGATTGTTGTTTCTCTCTCTTTTCAAGGAATGTATCTGAATACATCCCTTCACTTTCATGGATCACTTGTCCTGCCAAGGATAAGTTCCCCTGTGCAAAAGCTGCAGCTGCCTTGGCTTTGTATTGTTCGAGAAATGGCAGAACAATGTACTTGAGGCACTGCACACAGCACAGATGAAAAACAGTGTGAAGCAGATTCAGAAATGGAGCTGTCTATACATAACTAATGACAAGAACTAGGGACACCCATGTCAAAACGGGTAAGAAAGCTGTCTGAGACTCAGAGGAGTTTAAAGTGACTTAATATTAGTGCAGCATCATGGGCTCTGGAGCCCCAGCCAGGGTCCCTCAGGATGGCATTCCTTCCCTCCAGCGTGCTGTCCACGCAGCACAGCTTGGTGTCATTGGCAAACTTGCCGAGGGTGCCCTCAACCCCACTGTCCATGTCACCGACAAACAGTGCTGAGGAAAACCACTCTTCCTCACTGGTCTCCAGGTGGACATTGAGACATTGACCTCAACCCCATGATTGCAAAGACCCAGCCAGTTTATATCCACTGAGTCATCCACACATCAAATCCATGTCTCTCCAGCTTACAGACAGGATGTCATGTGGGAAAGTGTCAAACGCTTTGCACAAGTCCAGGTAGATGATGTCAGTTGCTCTTCCCTCATCCACCAATGCTGTAAGCCCATCATAGGCCACCAGATTTGTCAGGCTGGTGACCAAATTTGCCATGGTGAAGCCATGTTGGCTGTCACCAATCACCTCCTTATTTTCCATGTGCCTTAGCATAGTTTCCAGGAGGATCTGTTCCATGATCTTGCCAGGCACAGAGGTGAGACTGACCCATCTGCAGTTCCCCAGGTCTTCCTTATTTCCCTTCTTTAAAATCAGGGTTATGTTTCCCATTTTCCAGCAGGAACTTCACTAAACTGCCACAGCTTCTCAAGTATGATGGATGGTGGCCTAGCCAATTGCTCTGTCAGTTCCCTCAGGACCCACAGATGTATCCCATCAGATCCATGGACTTGTGCACCTTCAGGTTCCTTAAATGGTCTCAAACCTGGTCTTCTCCAAGAGTAAGCAGTGCTTCAGTCTCCTTGTCGCTGCCTTTGCCCTCTGCAACTTGGGCCATGTGGTTGGAGAACTTTTGGGTTGGTCGGTTGTAACTCTTCAGCCTTATTTAGAACAGGGCCACATTCAGAAGTTTCACAGGCTCTCTTTAATGCCCTGAATAACTACACTCTGAGAGTGGCACCTGGACAGATCATTAATCTGATTTTAAGCCAACAAGGCTGCACCTTTAACAAAGTCCACCTTCTGCCACCTGTTCTCCCATCTCTGCTTTCCTGAACATGTCCTCTTCTTCATTCACCCTACAATTTAAACTGGAGACTTCTCAAGGAACGTAAGAGGTCAAGAGTAAGCATAGTGGGCAGAAGTTCTGGATCAGTCATCAACCGCATGTCTCAAACATATCACAACTTTTTGTTCCTGCCCCCACAGTACTGGGAATTTCCACTCTCCTCAGCTGCAATACAAGCCACGAGAACTGTTTATATGGCTGTGCAAGCCTCCCCCCTGGATCAGAGAGACCACCAGTTGTGATTTGTGGGGTTCTGGTCTGGAGTTTCAGACAAAAGTAGAGCTGCAGCTGGGCAAAGTCCCACCTCCTCTGTTCAGATGCACTGCAGGCACAACTTACACCTGCACACACTGATACTTGAGAGAACTTGGAATCTTTTGCTAATGGTAAAGCTGATTCCACCAAGGAAAAAATCAGCTCCTGAATGCAAAAGTCTTTTAAAAGAAATAATTGAATCTTATTAATTTCTGAGCTTACAGGAAGAGCAAGAAAGGGCTTGTGCTGCAGCATCTGGAAGGGTTCTATTAGGAAACTGTTCTGATTATTTTAATGCACAAAAAAAAAAAAAACCACAAAAGAGGGGAGGGTGGAAAAGATAATTTTCTTCTTTACCTGCGATGCTCCATTTAGGCATGGAACCGAAACAGGGATGTTACACAACAGCTCCAAGCACCGTTCAGAGGCCGTGCTCTGCTGCCCACCGGGAACCACCACGTGTCTTCCAAGCTGCCCGTAGTCCGCTCTGCCCCAGGTGAACACCTTGCCAGCTTCTAAACACAAAACACATTTCAAGATTTCTTATTCACCAGGTTCCTGAACCATGTGGATGCCAATTCAAAACCAGAACCTTTTAAGGCATCTTCTCTACAGCTTCAAAAGCTTGGCGAAAACTTATTTGTGGGAAAAAGAAAAAAAACACATTAAAAACTAGCTCAAGATATTATATTATACTTCTATGTAGCTACTAATTCTTCATTAACTTGTTTTCTAGCAGAATAATATCTGGATGGTAGCCTGGGCGTGAATAAAACCGTGTCAGTAAAGCTGCATAACCTGGATATTCTGCATACAATAAATACACTTTGGTTATACAAAAGGCATATTTTAGGTTAAGAGAAGCACACACAAAACCACTTATTCTGACACATAAAAGATTATAGAGAAGATAAGTATTTTCTATTCCCATTCTTTGCCATAGACAATTCCTTGCATGACCTGCATTGAACAGAGATCATGTTTTCCTGATAGAAGTTACCTTCTGTTACCACTATTGTTAGCAGAGCAACAGCCCTTAGGAGACAGCTGGTTAGGCAGGAACACCAGCACAACTGTCATTAAGTATTGGAAATGCACTGGTTTGTTTTCACAGGGATCACACTTTGGCCAAGGAAAGGTAACTTTAAATGAAATCAGCACTATATGGCTCACCCTCCTCTCCAAGGGTTATTATACCATGTTCACTGCTGCAGGACTGACACCCAGAACACCATTCTCCAGAATGGATAACATCCATAAAGCAACGCTTCTTCCCTTTGCTTTCCTTGAATTAAAAAAAAAAAAAAAAAAAAACAAACATACAAAGCGACAGCTTTACTTTCTTAATGAAGTGACTAGATCCCCGCAGGTAAGCCATGAAAAGCTATCCCTTCTGGGCTTCCAATTAAAAAAGTTATATACACACAACATAAGTTAAAGTCCTCAACTTGGTTTTAACTAGAAGCATCAACCCACATTCCAGCCCAAAAAGAAACCTGCAATGACCTTGAGTTATGTACATGCTTCAGCCAAGCCTCAAACTGCTCTCCGGAGTTGAGCTCCAGTCATCAAGTTCATAGGCCAAACCACATGGTTCTGGGGAAAACACCACCCAGACCAGCAAGTCAGCTTGAACACACACCTCACCCTGCCAGTCAGTACATGCACACCCCACTGAGGGGTCAGGTGCAGGGGCAATGTCACACCACCCAAAGGTGACAACTGGGCGCTTTCTAAACAGATGCCGAAACACAAACCCTTGGAAATCTGAACACCTCCCTTTTCCTTAGGGTGCTGCTAAACTGTCTTGAAAGGGATACAGGTGGGCACTGCTGGTTTGTAGAGTTTAAGGTGATAATGCATTTTGTAAATAAACTGGAAATCTCAGTTCATATACAGGAGAAGTATATGCGTTTTCCTTGGAAATCTCCTGGCAGTGGTATTTCACTCCAATCACTGCAAGTTTTTCAGATGCATTCTCCAGTTCACTGATAATGCCTCCCCTAAAATAATTAAGTGATAAAATTAGTTCTCCTTCTCTCTCAAGGGCACAAAGCTTTTCCTCCTTTGCAGCTTCCTAGCAGTTCAGGGGAGAGGTGAACATGGTCATATACTACATTCAATACAATTGAGGTCTTTTAACATAGTAGCTACACTTTGTTAGGTTAAAGGATAAAAATAAATTTCATTAAGAGACCTACGAGTGTATCTTAGATTAGGAAGACAGTCTGAGGTTTAAAAAACATGCTTGTTCTGAAGTTAGCATATTTACTTTTCAATTTATATAGATCTCTGCTAAAAACATCAGCAGCTGCAAAAATGTACATAGCAAATTTAAATATAGACTAAGCTTCAGGCTTTTACACCAGACCAGGTTACTACACTTCTACAGAACCCTATTAGTGGACTGGGAAAGGATAGGCAGGCTGCTCTATTTTATATTAACTACAGGAACTGAAACTGAGTTTTATGAAATCTAAAGCCAGAAAGAATTTCTGTAACATCTAGTTAGATCATTAATATACCACAGGCTCTCAAGCCCTACCCAGACATTGCTGTATTGATCCCAAGGACTACAGTTGAATTAAAGCATTTCAGCTCTCAGAAGCCAGAAGTATCAAGTGCCACAGGCAAAAACATCAGCAAGCTGCAAGGCCTCTGGAAAGGCAAGCTTTGAATTGATAATACAGACCCAGATCCTCACACACAGTCTACAGCACCATCCTCACACAGAGGCAACAAAGGTTTCTCTCAACTCCACCTTTTGGGGCAAAAAACTTCCTCAGACAAATCTGGTGCTCTGTCTAGACCCAGACATGAACAAGAAACACCAGCCACTCACGTAACAAAAATTAACCTTTGCACCATCCCACGAGGGTACTGCTCCAGTGGAACTGAGAACTGCAAGCATATATGAAGGATTAAAACAGCAACAATGCTTAGCGACAACAAAACACCTTCCATCCAGAGATTCTATTTTCTTTCACCGGACAAGCCAGTAAGAATCACTTACACATGAAAAATGAAACAGAACCCTTAGGTGAATGTAAACCATTTCTGTAAAATGTGAATGTAAAATGTTTCCGATTACAAACACAGATCATTGCAATTAACTTTTTCTTTTTTGCCACAATAAGGGAAATGAGTTTCAGGTGGTATTAGTACTCAAGCATGGAGAACATTCGTTTAAAAAATATTAAAGGCCGATAAATTAATTTTTGCTTTTAGGAAGGATTTCTTGAATGCCCAAAGATTAGTTAAGCAACCAGTTCCTTTTCACTGCTCATCAATGCAGTTCTCAGTTCTTATTGAGAGACATTCCTTCCCCAGACTCGTTCCTGTTTGCTGAGCATTCCCCATTCCATGCTCAGACTTCTGCTAATAGTCAATCATTTCTATTTTTCAGCCAAAAAACATCTGCCTAGGGATCCTTTAAAAAAAAACAAAAAACCCCAAAGTACATAAATCTGTCTTTTCTGTGAGAGAAACTAACAGAAGCTGATTTAGATGTGCCTTTTCTATGAAATACTGATTATACTTTCAGCAAACAAAAAAACTCCAGTCTCAAGTGGAAATTTCAGGCTGTGGCAAACATCAATGCATGGAAAATTCCGCCAAAGGTTAAAGTCTCGTCAAAATCCTCAGGAAAAGAAAGCACTGAGCTATGACAGAAAGCGTTGAGCAATTGTAATGAGAGATATTGCTACTGTGCTGCTTATAAAATAGATGGTATTTTAAAATGTTCTAAGAATATTTGAGAAAAAGACATTAGTCATACAGAGTAAGGAGGTTGCAGGATGAATTACTTAAGAATGAAGGGTGATATAACAAGGAGTGTTGGTCTAATATTAGACTAGGAGAGATTTTAATTAGAAGTCAAGAAAACATACACAGTGATGAGTCAACTGGACAGAGTACATCAGCCATGGAAGTGGCTGAGACATCAGAAAATGTGATATTTCATACCAGACTCTATGCAGGAAGAGGGCACACAAAAGGCAGGAGTTATTTCTACAACTTGCTTGAAAGAAAGAACTGTACAATATTGAAAAGCTCTTCCAGTCCTTCTAATATACTAACTGCTTCCTAAGACCTGGATCTTGCCATGTTCTGGGCATGGAGGCTCCAATTCCAAAAGGCACTTCAACTCCTCTGCTGTGAATATCCACATTGTCCCAGATGACTTTACAGCAACTGTTCATCTTTTCACCAGGCAAATGCTACATCAAATGAAGTCCAGAGGGTTCAACACCATTTGAAATTAAGGAGTAAGAAATATAAATCCATGCATCCTGTGTTATTCCAGTTTACAACCCAAATGAACCACACAGTACAGGAGGTCAGAAAGCTGAAAAAAGACAAAAGGGAGATGATTTTTAAGAAAAGCTCTCTAACAGCTCCTTAAGTAAACACCACGAACAACAGTGTGCTACATTGTTTGAGATTCTACATGATCACGCAGATCTGGTTTGCTCATGCTCTTTGAACTGTAGACACAGCAGTCTGCATCAGTGTACACACAGCAGCAAATCACCCAAAACACATGCTCATGTCCCTCACAGAATACAGATGAAGGTACATACATATTCAAGGGCTTGAATACAAACCACTATCTGAAAGGTTCCTCTGCATTTTCTTCACATCATCCTTCTGTCCTCATGTATAACAAAGTTGAGAATGTCCTCAAAATTACAAGTTCACAGCCTTCAGAGCACTGCAAATCCAGCAACATTGCATAAAGCACTTCTAGTTGCTTCCTGCCTGACAGTGTAGCTTTTCCTGTGCTGTTTTATGCTGCTACTGAGGCTGTAGAGCATGTCATTTTTCCCTTTTAGCACTTTTTTAATCAATCTGCTCAGCCTCGTAAGTGGAAAGAATCAGCAATAAAAAAAATAAGTACATTAGTTTTAAAAACAGGTTGGTTGTTTCTCAGTGAAACACAACAGATAAATAGGCACATTAAAATTTACTCATTTTCACTAGACTCAAATTTATCTTTATATCAATTTTCCTGTTTTAAGATAATATCATGCACTAGTGTTATCTCCTTGAAGTCTCTATTTAGTACCCAGGCAAGCTTTGAACTATCCTTCATAAATACTAGATGAAAGAGTTCATCTAGGCTATCTCAGTTCATGGCTGCATTAATGATTACTTTTCAAATGAACTCTGGATATTCAGACTGAATGCTTAATCTCAGACTCGAAATATGACATTCTATACAAAATTCCTAATGCCTCCTTTCACATGAAAATTCACAGGAGCAGGCATTAAAAGCTGACATTTAGAGGCTGCCTCTTGCCTTCTCCCTGCCCTACACAGAGCAACACTTCTCCCACATCTACAGATCTCTGCTGTCCTTCAGAAAATCACTGATGTCCTTCAACCATTCCAGAAAACTTCGGCATCTACCAAGAAATGTGGTAGATGTGGTACCTTGTGCAGGGCAATCTCACAGAAAATCATTCATCCATCCATCCTTAATTCCTTTTTGGCTGAAGACTGCTTTAATTCAGCAGCTGGAAAACGGGCATCACCACACCTGCAGCCTAACACCTGTACCTGTGCACAGTCTCTGTGCAAAGCAGAATTATCTGTCCTGAGAAAGGTGTAAATGACCCTCTTACACAAGAGTTCAGTGTACCAGAGCTGTCCACATCTCTTCGCACACCTTCTTTCCATGACCTCCTTACAAACTTCTGCAGCTTCATACAATAGAGCACACTCCTGAACTTTTTTCCACATTCATTCATAACAGCTATTAAGAATGTATCACTAAAACACAAATCTGTGCACAGTACTGAGGTCGTGCCTCATCAGGGAAGTTCAAACAAAGCAAAAGCATTTCAGGGATGACAGCAACAGAAAACTAGGGATATTTCCATTGCCACTTTCAGCCTTCTGCAGTCACAGGCTGCAATACACAGCTGGCTCAGAATAGCCCACAGAGTATCCACACAACAAGCTGCAGTTCACAGGGGCTTCCAAGCACTCTATGAGGAGATCTAAACCTGCAACAAAAGGCCACAAGTGCCACAGGAAGAGAACCATAAGGGCATCACCAGTCCTCCTGGACCAGCTATGGATTTGCCAGTGAGAACTCCTATATCATCAAGTGGGCCAAAGATTCCTGCCGTTCCAAGCTACATCAGATGTCCCCAAACCTGGGGACCAATTTAACCACAGGTACGTGGGCAAGAAAAAAATCAACAAGGGATTTCACACCACGACAAGCAGAGGCTCGTCTGTGATCCTGCAAACAACTGGCTTCTCACTGTGACCCATTCCTACTGCTAAGGGAAAAAAAAAGAAAAAGGAGAAAATCATCCAGTCTTTTCAGAGCCTCCTGGAGATATCAAAATTTTGAACACCCAAAGACTTGTATGAACACATGATATAATGGGAAATACTCAGCTAAGCAGGTGAAGCTTTGAGGATGTGTGAGACTCACCAAGAGAAGTCACCAGGACCATGACAGTCTTTAAAACAGACTAAAAATGTTCAAAGCACAGAGTGAGAGTTCCTTAGGCAATAATTTACACCAAGAAACTTTGGACCCAAACAGTTTTCTCCCCACTAGGCCACCTGCATTCACTGTGCTTGAACTAATTGTGACAGGGAAGGTAAACCAAGCCAAGGAATTGATCTGGCTGAAAAACAGCCTTGGGAAATGGGAGTTGGCTACAGCAAATATTGCTAAAGGCAGTGCTGTATTAAATCAATTTCATAATCCGTATGATAGACTAGATATAACTTGCAGTTTCCATGACATGCTAAGTTTGTCATGCACTTTACCAACAGATCCATCTTTACCAGCACTTTGGACATCTTTAAACATCTAAACACCTTTGACTTTCATTCATTAAAAACCAGGCATACTCCTCCTTTTTTGCTTCCATAGTTACACCAAGTCATGTCTCAAGATGGGCAGTGCTCAGTTAATGGGGTTATTCACATACTTAGCAGCATGCTTCACTGCTTTGAAAGACTGAAAAATAACTCTGAATACAGCAAATTCCAGGACTTTCCAGCTGCCTTGAAAGTAGCTGTCTCTGGTTCAGGTTTTAGATGGGATAAAGACCATTTTCCTTTTAGAGGAGAGACTGGAAACATCAAGTATCACACAAAGCTCTGGATAAACCACAGGAAAAACAAAAATGTAACAATTTAAATGCCTGTGAAGTTGTGTTCACACTGCTGATATCAAACAGATATATGATCTTGGCTGAAAAAAGAAAATGGGGGGGACGTCATAAAATCCAGACAATCATGAAACAAAGCTGGGGGAGGGGGCTGGGGGCAAGGGTAGATTTTAAAGCACCTAACAGACTTTGCATTCATCCTGCAAGGTGAGAAAATTCCCTACTTATTTCCCTTCACTCATGATTAGAGAGTCATGACTGCCTCACCAGCTGTGCCTCTGGCTTATTTTAAATTCAAACTACGATACATATCTCACTTTTAGACTTTTAATAGCAAAGCCTTAAAATGCAGATTGCTGGCTAAATTTAGTTACATGATTAAAAACAAATCTAACTCATCTCTACCCAGCAAACAGAACTGCTGCATTCAAGGTTCAGTAGAGGACTTAACTCTTCAACTAAAAACAAAGTCCTAACAAAAAGAAGAAAAAAAATAAAATCAAAGCACAATTTGGTGATGTCTCCAAAAAAGCAAGATGCATAAAACATTAACCAGCTATGGAAAACTATCTTCAAATGCACCATAGTATACCATAGGGTTTTTGTTCAGTACTTCTGCAAATAAATTCTGCACTATGCTACTACAGCAGTATGAGTCATACACTTTTACTGACATTCTATATTTATATCTCCATGCCCTTCTGCACTGTTATATGCTTCCTTCCATACAGGCCTCTCTAACCTGGAATTTCCTTCCTTCTGCAGCTGAGCATCTCTTCCTCTAACATTCTCCAGAAAACTGAATAGACATTCAGTTCTTTCGGGACACCATTTTGGAAAAACAACACCCTTGAACTATAATACTATGATGCATGTGCTTTTATTTGCTTCCAATTATTTTCTTGTGTCTGATTTCCTAATCTTTTGACTGTAAAAGGACTGCTTAGGTGTTTATCCCCTTTGAGGCAAGGTCCAGGTCCTGTTTCATTAGACTTTACACAGTACAGCGCTACAGAAAATCTTACTCAGAGATTACAAATGACAACATAGGCATGTTTTCTAGATCATTTTATGAAAAGCATTCCCTCTAGCTCCAATGTTGCAAACATTTGCGAATCTGCCTAATTTGTAGAAGGCAAGAGATCCTGCTACTCTCAATATCCTATCGCCATCTGAGCCTCAGAAGAACAGGTACGTGTCTACAAGAGATAAACAAAGGGAAGGTAATTAAGTTCCCAGTGCTAATATTTACCTTGTCAAAAGACTCTAGGGCGTGCTCCGGAAAGGCAGACACAGAAATAGCAAAAGAATTGCTTTGGAATGGCAGCCTGAAGGAGAACTGGGCTTTTTCACGGCTGTCCACAAGATGCATTCCCAATAATCAGAGACCAGTTGCACAAGAGATTTCACTAGATAACAAGCCTCAGACATGCATGATTATGAATAGTCACAATGTCTACAAAGAAATAGAAAGCATTACAGAAATAAAGTGTTAGAATAGCAATCCTGGGATTTAGTAAGTGGCTTGAACTTCCTCAGTCACTCCAGAAGCAGCTGAGTTCTACATTCAATGGAGTTCAACCCTAACTATGCTCTGTTCTTAAGAAAAAAAGTACAAAGAAGAGAACAGTACCACAAACCCAACAATGGCACCTCCAGAGCCTCCCAGGAGATCACCCGCCTTGTTCAGAGCCAGAATCATTAGAACAGCAACTACAATTGACTAAGACAGAGTGGGCTGTGCACCTCAAATAATGAGCAGCGTTCCCGCTGACAGGAGGAACAAAACAGTCTAAAAGACGATGGGAAGGAAAATTCATACCCTTTGAAGTCAAGAGATGAATAATGAGCAATAAGGTGATGCATTCTCTCTGGAATATCATCCCAATTTCTCCCTCCACCCACAAGAAAGTTTAAGGGTTGCGCAGGGGGGTGGAGGAAGAAATAAAAAAGCACAACACAAGATTCCACCTGTGTATGGCAAGGTGCTTAACATCAAGGAGAGTGCAGGGAGAGAGTGGACAAAGGTGTAAATGGCTGCATAAGGGTGAAACCATCCAAATGCCACTTATGCCCTGAAAAAATTCCATCGTATACAAGGGGACACTATCCAGCTAGCAGAGTTCCCTTTGACTCCTGACTTCTTGTTCCAGCTCAGACCTCTAACTCATTAGAACTCACATACTAAGACTGTGTCCACACCTCTCACCATTGTGAGATGTTTTCAGCATTTCAGAGACACAGAGCACAGGGCGAGTCTAAAAATTTAGAAACATTTTAGAAATGTTACTAATGAGTGCAATGCACATCCATCCTGCAAAAGAATCTGAAATTACAGCATCATTCCCTCTTGGCTGGGTGAGATTTACTTCTGATGCTCACCCAGTGAAGCAATAGCTGTTCACAACTACCTCTACTTAGTTACAACATCTGTATCTGCTTGCAGCACCAGCACATCTATGTTTAAGAATTACCTAAGAGTGTATATGAACAGGGTTGTAATGTAAGTATTGATGTGCTATGCTGCCTGTTACTACGAGGGGTTAAGGTTTTCAAGTGAGAACTTGAAAAGAGAACTTTTCTCATTAGGAGTAAGGAGAGGACAGCAATGAAGAAGAAAAAGCTCCTGTTTTTTCAATACCTTCTTTTCTCTGATGTTACAATGGATATTGATCAAAAGAAGCAGTACCCTCCTATTCATGTTTCACAGATTACAATGAAATAGGGCAGCTTCTAAAGAAATCATGAGTTTTCTCCCGTGCTAAAACAGGCGGCCAGGTTTTCACGAACTTTGTTTGAACACTGCTCTGGTGAACTAGAGGAATTTTAAATAACTACCCAGATTTTTAAATCAGCCACAGCAGAAGTTTGTGGTATTTCAACTATCAGCTTCTACCTGCGTGCATGGCCACAGTGTTTTGGGGCTTTTTAGCCTGTTGTGTGTTCTGTTTATCTCTAGCAAAGTTAACAAGCAAGAGGAGACAAACAAAAAAGGATTTAACACCCTCCTTTGTACTGCGTGACTTGTCAGGATGATTCTTCGACCCTCATGAACATGCAGTAATCCACACTGCCACCCTTTTATTGTCTCCATAGCCTGACCTTCACTTCTGGATGTTTTATTGTCCATTTTCTCTTCAATGAACAGCTTCAGCTCCAGGCAGCTGTGTCATTAGCAGGCACAAGCCTGAATTGTGTGTACAGGCAAATTTCTACAAAACATCCATCAGCTACAAGATCCAAAATTCAAGATGAGAAATGCCAAACTGATTTTCAGTTTGCTTTCTATTTTGGGGTGAGAAGGACGAGTAGGAAAACATACTCCTAGAAGAGTTTCTGCATCTATATTTTGGGCAGCTTTGTAAAGGTAAATTTTTGGAAATTCTAGAAGAATAAGATTTCCTGTATTCACAATAAAAAGATCTTAGCAAAACTGACATAAAGCACTGTCCCTGAACAGATCTTTGACTACACAGTGTTTTTTAGATTTTTTCTTTTAGTTAAATGATACTGAGTAAAACGGAGAATGAGTCACCTAAGGAAATCCCACCCCTCCTAGGGTTTCTCTCCTGCATGAGTCAGATGCTAATACCTTCTATTCATCCAGGTCTTTGTCCCCAAAAAATAAACCATTGCGATTACTTTATTCCTATTACATACTGTGGGCCCCATAATACTGGATAGAGAAGAAAGCAGACCTGAACCACACAAGCTCTTAAATAAAGCAGAATACCCCAAAAACCTGAAGTGTATCCTAAGCAACACAGAAAATGTAACTCCCCTTCACCTGCACAGCTCAGTCTCAGTTGCTTGGGATCCATACTGAATATATGTAGCAACACTGAGAGACAGTGCTACAAAAACAGAGGGAGTTCACCCTGAGTTTCAACTACCACACCACAAACTGGGCTTGAAATAGCTCCTTCTCTTCCTACATAAAAGAGGGCTTACAAAACAACAAAAACGTGCAGAACAGTTTGCAAACACTCCTGCAAAATTTTCCTTGGGGTAGGAGTAATCTGTTTGTTCCTCAGTGCCATGGAGACTGAGCCTCACTTACCACCAGGAGCTGGAGGTCAGCTCTAGATCATGCCTCTCTGAGCACATACAGCCAGTGCTTACTGACAGCTGTTCCCATTCCCTGGACTTCCTCAAGGTTTTTGGCTTGGCCCTCCAGCTTTTGGCTGCATGTTTCTCAAGGTAGCAGATTAATCCCGGGTGTTGTGCTCTCATGGTCTGCACTTCCGTGCATGTCATCTTGAAAGAAAATTAGTATCCAAAATGCACTGACAAAGTGAAAACTGATCTGGAGATCAACACCAACATAATTCAAAGTTAAACAAAATTAATATACATTTCTACTATACAGGAGGAATTAATAATAAGGGCTGGATTTCAACAATATTTATAAGCAAGGCAATGTTTTTTCATGGGCTGTATTAAAAAATCATTCATCTTTAGATAAAGAAATCAAGTCACCTAGCAGCACAGAAAATAAATGCTGATTTTGCTTAAGAAATATAACGAGTGTTAAAGGATATCAGTTGCTAACCACACTTGTGTATTTACTAGACTCAAATGGTAAAATATAAATGTCACGGTATTTTCAGTGCACTCAAAAATCCAGCCGACTCAGCTGAATGCTGACAAATACACAAAAATTATAACCCCACAAACTAGAAAATACCCTACTGCACATACTTTGTAAGGCAAAGAAACAACTTCATGTTACAACAGCACACAGCCATTGCTAGCACTCAAAAAATGTGTAACAAATGCCTGCGGACAACTGGAATTTTTAAGCACAAACTTGTGTTAGATTGTTCTGTGGTTCCTCACAACTGGAATACTTTAAAGAATAAAAGCCACACTCTCTTGGCAGATGTCATCATACTACCCAAGTATCAGAGCCATTCTGCAAGACTATAGACTTGGTATTGAAAATTTACAGCTGTTGATATATCTCATGTATCCTACAGTACCTTACATCAAATTATTTATTTCAAAATTACTTCAAGGTAATCATGAAAAGAACAATGTAGATAGGCTTTATAGATATTTTTTTTTCCTGATTGTTTCTAGTTTTTTAAGGAAAAAAAAGTTCCTAAAAAGTACTGGTTTTCACAAGTACTCAACTGCCACTATGGTCTTAAAAAGCATATTACCTATGTCCAAATAGTAAGACTCATTAGTGAGTATTAAACCTGAATAATTAATTACTAAACAGGAAATGCCACTTCAAGATTATGAAAACAAGTATTTAATGGCCTTAAAATGCTACTAAGGTTAAATAAGATCAACGCACTTACATGCATAGATTGTGCACACATAGCTTCTTTCAGAAGCTGAGCTTAGAAATACTCCTCTTAGTAAATGCATAGCTTTGAATGAAGTTATTTGAAAATGCAGTAGCCACTTCTCTTCTCAAAGGCCAATAAAACTAAGAGGGCAGAGTACATATACCTTGTTCTTGGCAATTAGCTACCATGCAGAGTAATTCAGGTATCAGGTAGTTATTGGTTCCAGCTTCTTGTTCTACACAAATTGAGTGCAAAGCACTTCTACCTTACTAAGGATTTGAACTGTTTGAGACCATGTCATATCCACCTTGCATAACTGCAGAAATTCTGAAGTCCAAATTCCTGTGTGCTCCACATCAATTCTCTACACTAAGAGCTTTGAGTTGCCAAAATTTCAATCAATCCCATCATCCTTTTACTACATGCAGACTATGTCATATGATAACACCCAAAATGAAATTGTAATTTTTTTGCCTTCCCATTCAGATCTCCCAGCTGGAAGAGGGTGTAGGGAAGAACCCCCTAACCCAGTCTTCCAGTCCATGCTCTTTTTGCAGGATAACAGGCCTGATAAAGAAGCATCATTGTGGAGAGCTGCTGGGACCCACAGCCTAGGGGAGTCTAGAAGCTGAATTTAAAGCTGAGAGGCAAAAAGGAGGCAAATTATATAGTGTC
This sequence comes from Falcunculus frontatus, assembly GCA_013398115.1. Classification (NCBI taxonomy): domain Eukaryota; kingdom Metazoa; phylum Chordata; class Aves; order Passeriformes; genus Falcunculus; species Falcunculus frontatus. Next base: position 1,854,885 of record VZRV01005009.1, read on the forward strand.
TGGCCCACTCTGTTGCAGCAGCAACCAAACAACAGTGGTCTTGTGAGTTCCACATTTGGATCTTTCTCTAGTAATACCTATGAATATGGAACTTGGAGGCAGCTTATGACAGAAGTTAAGAGAATATGAATTTTCTCTTGCCTTTACCTTTGCTTCTTTTCAGCTTCAAATAGGTGAATTGACAAGAGACCCAAGTACAATGTGAATGATTTCAGTATGATTCAGGAGAAAGGGTTTGACATACAACAAAGTGGAAACAGTCAAACAGAAGAGCAGGTGGCTTAGATAGTGCCAGCAGTTCCAGCTGCAAGTAGTCAGAAGAACTAGAAACACAGGGACACTTATGGTCAAACTACTCTTCTTTTAAGGAAATCTGTATCAGCTTTGTACCCTGGTTTCACAATAGTTGTGAGAGGGGAGGTGTTTCCAATGCAATTACCATCATTATCATTGCAACAGTTTAATTTGCTGAAAAAGAATAAGAAAAAATAAACCCCCAAGGAATAGCTCAGAGCCTACAAGGTGCCCTTCTCAGCCCACAAAACTACAGCTCCTCTTGCTCTGGTGCTGGAGGGTACTGAAAACAGAACACACACCCCATTTACAGATTTCCTGCACACAAGCACATACTTGTTAATGTATCTGACTTTGTTTATTACATTTGCTAAATATATGGGTAGCCATAAACTGCAGCAATCCAACCACAGAAACCAAAGGGGAAAAAAAAAAAGAAAGAAAATTAGAGAAAGTAATGAATTCCTTATCTCACCCACCAGTGACTTGAACAAAATCTATACCAGATCCACATTGTAAAGGTACATTTTTTTCTGAATGCTTTTTAAAGATGAAAACTCTGTCAAATTGGGATAGTTACATTATTTAAGTCCACAACAATCACTGTTCCCACTAGTAAAAGAGAGGATATGACACACAAAAAAAAAGGGGGGGGGGGGGAGAAATTCAACACAATAGTCCCTCTTTCCACACATGTGGCCTAAAGCTCCAGAACACAATGTTGAATGATGACTGAGTCATTTTCCAAACTCCTCCAATCAAGGAGTACTTAGGAAAATACATCTGGACAGGACTAAGCAAGTGTGAATCACAGAATCACAGAATCATTAAAGTTGGAAAAGAATTCTAAGATCATCAGGTCCAACTGTCAACCCAGCACCAAAGCCATGTTCACTAAAACCTGTCCTCAAGTGCCATATCCACAGGTTTTTGAATACTTCAGGATATGGAACAGGATGCCCCACTTCCCTGGGCAGCCTGTTCCAAGGAAATAACAGGCCCTTCCATTAGAGGAAGCCGTAGCCAGAAAAACCAGGACAGACCAGCCTCACATACCTTATCTTCCCTCTCTACTGTGGGAAGGGCAATCTGTAGGCTGCTCCACGGGTAAGAGGAGCAGAACTGACATGGAAAAATCTGGATAGCTGTTTTCTTTCTGTTAAGCTCATTTTTACTCATGAGTTAAATTTAACAAAAATCTATTTAAATCCTACTCTTCCCAGACCATCTGAATCTCCATTTGCCAATGTAACCTCGTAGCTCACCAAAGGAATTTCAAATATTGAGGTAAGTTTCTTTGCCCCCAGTGCCAATCACTGATGTTTCTATTTTACAATGAGTACCTTCAATCAAACTTAGTGACAGTTTAGCATCTTCCTAACACCTGTTTTCACACAGAAATGATATAAGATGGCATGCACAGCTATTTACTGTACAACTGGAAGTTCCTAGCAACAGGAGAGGTAAAAGAGGGATGGTGACTGAAGAAACAACTCAGTTACTCAAAAGATGATGTTAGCAAGATTCTGTGACAAAGCTTTGCATACGAGCAACTCTCAACACTTGATAATAACCTTTCAGAGTGTACTTTCAGTTCCCACTGGACCCAACCTCCTCCTCAGCAACCAAACCACTGAATGAATTTCTTCAAGACTTTTATCAAAGTCATGTAGAAGTAACTCCCAGCAGGGAACAGCACGAATAGGAGTGTAGAATCACAAAGCAAACACACAGACACACGCACACTCTTAACTTTTTAAGTTTAAAAACAAAGCCAAGGAGTGACGCCAGCCCATGAAGTCAAAGAAAATTCCAAAATCTTCTAGGTATTTGCAGCTACCTAGAACACAACTGTAAAATAATTATTGTGCAAGTTGAAACATCAATGAGATGAATGTGTGATGGAACAAGAAGACAGCTCTGAAGACAATACACAAACAAGGCAATTTCCATATGCATCTAGAATCTTTCATCCTGTTATTGCACACTCAATTTCCCACAGTTCCTAGTGTTCATTTCTGAATTTTGGTCCCCAAGCTTGTGTATTTCTTTCCCTCCACTTGCCATCCTCTATCCTTCGTAATCAAATGCAGGACCTTCAAGGTAGGCCCTGAAGCTTCAAAATTTACCCCCGAGGCAGAGGGACAAAGGCTTTTCTTTTTTGAACACTCATTTCTTGAACTCAAGCTCCGCTTCAAAGAGGTTCAGGCATACCCATTGATTTGCAGGTTTTGATTAAGCTATTTTCTAGTATTTCACCTGTACTCCCAAAACCCAGCATCCTTCCACATGAAATACAGCTACCTCATGGAGGGCTCCAGTTTCAAACTCTTGGCTACCGTGTCTAAAAAGAGACAAGCATTAAAACAAAAAAATATATACGATATGTATACACAAATTAGTATTTGCTGTCCTAGGGAGCTGCTGAAAAATGCAAGGTAGAAGAAGTTTGCTTTCAGAGGAAGGCTGCAGAGCCTGGATTCAAGAGCAAACTGGAAAGGACCTCTAGTGGGCTGAGGCTGTGCTGCTTGGGTGCCAGACACATCCTTCCCCTTCACCTCCCTGCAGCTGCACAACTGGCCAGCAAAGCCCAGTAGCTTTACCATGTGACTGCCATCAGAAAAGGCACCTAGAAGGGCAGCTACAGCCTCTGTGAAAGACTGAAATGCTAAAGGTTAATGACTCAAACAAGATCATTAAAAATATTCTCTCATTCTGCTCACGGTGCTTGGAGGGACACACTGTCATTTTCTTCAGAAAAAACAGGAGATGGTTTCTATTTGACCATGTAGGTCACTAACATGTCAGACCGCTTCAGAGTGGTTTTATGTGGCCTAAATGACATGACACCAAGGGACATTCAAAGATGCACAAATTCAGATTCACATTTGGAATGAAGATTCAGAATATTATTCAGACTATGTCGCGGCATTTTGTTCTTCCAAGACTTTTTAGCTGTAGGCAGTTTTGCACAGGCAGCAGAAACAATTTTAACTGCATTTTTGAAGTAACTTTCTGAGTTAAAGAGCTCAGAATTCTTTATCTGAGCTCAAACAAAGCATAACTTCATGTGACACTATGTGACAAATAGATTAGTGCATGAATTCCGGAGAATACTCAGATAATAAACCAGGCCAGATTAAGGAAGGTTATTTATTAGGCATCCCAGTTAAAAAAAAAGTATCTAGTTTTGAATGGAAGTTGATGATTCACCTCTAAGTCTTTAAAATACCTCTCTTGCTATATTTAGGTTTGCCTTCAAGTCAGACTGGTTCTATCATTCCCCAAAGTAGACTAATTTACATCTTCAGTGTTACAGGCCACAGCTTAGCTCTCTTTTAAATGACCTAAGCAATAACCTCTCTTTCAGCAGTTACCCTCAAAGCGTTTGCGTTGACTTGAGAGGGACCACAAATTAAAGCTGACATTGTTAAGCAGAGCAATGCAAGACGTTATTACTCAAAAACCAGGATCACCTGTACTGCAGTGGTGCTCCTTGTGCCATTAAGCAGAGTGCTGGAGAGGAAGCAAACCTTTTACAGAGTGGTTGTCTGAAGAGAACAGCACTTGTACTTGGAGTCCAAGGCCACAAGAACGCACCTGGTCTGTCCTTCACATGGAGCAGTAACAGCACTGCCCTGACATCAACAAAAAGCATTCCTGAGAGTCACTTGACACAAGCATTCACACTGAATAGTAACTAAACCACAGACACCAACAAGTCTGCATTTTATCATCAGAGACCTGATCAAAGAGCAACCAGGGCTTCTCAACCTTCATCTTTTTGGACCAACCATCATCAACGAGGACCACCTCTACTACCAGAATAATATAACTTACTTTGAAAGAGTACTAGTGATGCCATAAAGTCTAACTGTGCTTCCCTCCTCTGTAGGAAACAGTGATCAAGGCCAGAAAAGAAAGCACTTGTCTGTCTTGAAGGCTTCTGTGAATTATTTTACAGTAAGAGTGTGTACAGTGGAAATAGCCCCAAAAGATACCTCTATAACAAAAAGAATAAGGAATTGGAGCTGATGAGGATCGGTTAAAGGTAAGGATTAAAAACACAACATCTCATGAAAACATTCCTTAACACCTTTAAGTCATGCAATTAATTTCTCAGGAATTAATGTCTTGAATCCAAACCACTTTATGATACAAACAACAGCAAGCGAAAGGAGAGTTGATCAAATTCTAAAAAGAAATTACAGGAAACCTCTGCTGAATGAGATAGAATGTAGGATATGAAAGGGATTCAGGTATTAAAGTGATTTTAGGTGCAATTAAAGTCCGTTGTAAAGAGAGAATGGGGAAGAAATGAAAAAAAGTTGTGCATTTTGCTTTATGTTACAGTACAAAATTTTGCCAGCAGCACAAAGGAAAAACAAAGCAAGTCTTAAAACAGGCCAGCTTACATAAGAGGGAAAGACAGAAGACAAAAATATTTATGCTGTGTTCCTTTTTTCTGATAGCAAAGTTGATAACTTGCTTGGACTCACTTTAAAATTGTCAAACCACTGCAACCATGAAACTGGCAACTATTCCTCCAGATGGCTGCTTTTAACAACATCACTTTCTCATTTACTTTTCATTAGTTCTGCAGCCAAGCACTACTCACCCAGCAGATAAAGATCAAAATGTCATTCTGAAATGGCAGAATTTGTGAATTTATGCATTGCGTGTCCATTGTCTATCCACCCAGTTCCCTTCCTATGTCTTTCCAATGAGGAAAGTTTTTAGTTACTGTCAACACAGCTGCAATAACAAGTTTTTTATTATTACTACTCTGACCAGGATGAGCGTTCTGGAAAAAAAAAAATTCAAACAGAACTCTAAGTATTAGTAACAGCCTCTTAAAATTCTTGTGTGGAAAACACTACACGAGAACTCAGATACAGTAACAAACATTAAATTATTAAGTTTTGCATCTTGGTGAGATTATTAATTAGAAAAAACTTACTCATTCTTTCATGCAGCAAAATCCCTGTACACCTCAATGTCTTTCCAAAGTATGTTCCTATCTTCCACAATGAGCAGAGAAGCACCATATTACAATATCCCTTTCTTCCATTTTCCTGTGTCCAAAAATCACTCTATTTGCCTCCTTTCCTCTAACTGGGGAACTCCCCAGAGTAAAGCAAGCAGGAAATGTTTATATCAGTATCTCTAAAGTGAAGTGCATGCAGCCCTACGTATTCACAAGACAATCCACTGGAGGGCAGGATGAAAACTATATATAAATATTTAAATGTATTAATATTAATGGTTTTAATTATTTAAGTTAATAAAGTAATATTTTAAGTAGTGTTTCTCTCATCCTTTATAAAATTTCTATTGTACATATTTTATAGTTTGCGTATTACAGCATCATATGTCTATAATTTAGAAATAAATAAGTGTAAATATATTTGGGAATGCATGCTCAAAAAAATTTTTACTGATCCATAACGTTTGGGGATCACTGGTTTATGATGTCAGCACCAGGAAACTGAAGCAGCATTTCCTCCTTTGCTAGAAGGAGGTAAAAATACTGGTGGGAGGAGCTGCGTGCAGGGGCAAGTTCTCAAGTGGGCTGCATTTTTCAGTTATTCAGCTGCAAGTTTAATGCAGCAAATGATTTTCCAGAAAGAGTTAAGTGCCTCAGCTCACACTATATCTAGTAGCTGAACAACCCTTGAAATTCCCATGGGATCCTGACTGGTGTCTGGAGGCTGCCAAAGGCCATTCAAAATCTTATTCCAGATGATTTAGGTTCAGGTCCATTGCTCTTCAAAGAGATTTAAAATTCTAAATACAAAAAATACGGTTTCAGCAAGAACTTGTGCCACTGCATCACTTGGCCAGTTTTCTAATGCAGATGTAGAAAGTCAGCCTATTTTTATATAAATTCTTTTTAAACATTCACAAGCAAAACACCCCTACTAGTCACTTGACACACTTTTTGTTGTTGCTGTAAAAAACCACTTACTGAAATATCTGTAATGCCCACAGATAAGTATCAAGTAGGTGAAACACTGAAGTTACTAAAACTTTGGGGATACTTTATTTAGTGGGTATGCTCTGTTAAGAAATAGTGAAGGAAAGCAAACCAAGTTGACAAGATTCACTCTTTAAAAATCAGGTTATCCTGACTAATGCCTTCTTTCTACCATTTCTGTTCCAGTGAGGATGACATTAAGCTCTTAACTCAAGAACTATACATCTTGAGACAAATTCTTTTACTCCACCTGAAAAGTTTCCAAGCAGCTCATAGCACTGATTGCAGCTTTCAAATTTTCAGTATAGCATCCTCTAAAAATCAGAGTTCAGACATTTCTTGTAAATAGCTAAGAAGGTTTTTTACACATTTCTCTCACATACTTTGATGTCAAACAATGAATGCTATGAAACAGAAAACAACCAATTTGTTTTCCCAGTCACACATCACAGCTCTGGCTGCTCCTTTTCCTCTATGGAAGACTCCCACCCTCTTGTTAGCCTTAACTATGGCACCGCACACTGTGCAACAGGAGAAGCAAACAACACAAACACCACAAAATAGCTTCAGATGCCTGTCTTGTCTTTCCATCTCATCTACCTTTCTCTCCTGCCTTTGCGATTCACACTCGGATGAGCTGCATCAGATCAACCATCCCTTCAGACATGAATATCACTGTTACATAACCTTCCTCTCATCTCCTCCTAGGTAAGAATCTAACCCTACAGCTCTCCACACGTGGCAGCTTTCACACTGTCCTTATTGCAAAGGTCCCCAGGAAAGTACAGCTTCAACATTAAATCTGCTTTCGTTTTCATCTTCAGGGGATGCTACTCAAGTGTAATGATGCCTCTTTTTACCTGTCTTTTCCAAGTATTTTCTGGGTTTGACCACAAACACACACATAAGCCAGCTTATTTTAGTTTATTGATCTTCAGACAACTGAATGTGGGTGAAACTGCAACACTGTGTGTCCAGCCACTATCAGTGAGAAAGAACACTGCTTGCCTGCAACAAAGACAATTTACAATTTACTGTTTGGGTGCCACATGTTACTGCTGTTTAGATATCCTACCTGTCTGTGCCACCAGGTGGGTCCAGCCGCTCCAAACTGCCCCAATCCTTTCATGTGAGAAACATTGAGTGTCAATCTTCTTGGGCTCGGCAAGAAAGATGTCTCTGCTCACCAGCTGCCCGTGTTTGTTGCTGCCCCAGACGTACAAGTGTCCTTCATCTACAACAGACAGAGAAGTAAAATCTGTTTAAAGGGATACAGATCTAACTCCACCAGATTCAGGCTCTGTCTCAGTTCAGTGATGCTGAGGAAAGAACATTTCATTCAATTTGCATTCTCGCTGTATGCTTTTTCCTACCATTCTTTACCACTGTAACTGGGATATCAGAAATATTTGCGAGGGCCTTAACAACACAGCCTGTTTTCTGAGGGCTACACAGACTCCCTGAAGCAACAACAGCTTTCAGGTCAAACTGCCTACATGTTTTTAACAAAGACTAATTTTTATTAAAAAACTAACCACAGTAGTCAACTCCTCAGAGTAAAAGAAAATCAAAGCATCTGGGAGACAGTCACTGAGCAGTCCCTCTCAGTCCACCCTGTCCTTACAGACCAGCTTTTATTTCCACTCCAAAGCTTTGATTACATCCACTAAATAACTTTCTGGACTGCAGCAAACAATTCAAAGCCTGGCTGGATGTTCCTGCACTGCTTTACAGTCTCCCAGCCTCTCTACAAGAGGTAGACTCCCAGCTCTGCTCATACCAATTCTGCCTTCTTAAGCTTGAGCAAACTCAGTAAATCCCCCAAAGCAGGGACAGTCCAGCACTCCTTGGCTCACCTTGCACAGTCACTTCCTAAAGGAATTGGCCATGCAGCTATGAGCACACTACTAAAGCAGGCACCACCCACCACAAGGCAAAATTAAAATATTACCATGCCTCAAAATGACACCAGAAAACACCTGAGAGACTTCTGTTAGTGGTCACTTGCCTTCCACATCCCTTTTCTAAAACAAGCATTTGTTCAAATGCACACTCCAGGATTCCAGCCACAGGGATAATTCTTTTTACAGAAACACTTGTAGTACTTTATATCAATGCAAGCTGCAGTTGCTCACAGCCTAACGACCAATGGAAACCAACACAGTGACTGCTCAGATGAGTCCATGGCACATCATTAGTTCCATCTTTTCAGCACAAAACCATTCCTCCCCAAGTTCTAGGCCTCCAGAGTAAAAAAACAATCCACAAAAATCACTTAAGAGAACATGAGCTGTCAGGCCTCCCTGAAGTCTTTGCCAGCCTGCACAAGCTGTAAGTGTAAGAAATAAATCTTGCACACATGATCTTGTACATTACTGTGGGCCCACAAAGACTGGAAGCCATTTAAGTCGCAACATGGGATTGTGTGGAGCACACATCCACAACACTCAAGGCATCAGGATGTCTCAGGTCAGCACTGAGCTCATTACAAGCACCATAGCAGAAGAAAATCTTTCAGAGGGAAAAGGAAAAAAAAAATCAGAACTTAAGCTCCAGTATATTTAATAATCTCAGTTTGGTAATAGCAACAGAAAGAGTAAGCCAGGAGAATTCCACTGTACTACTGCTGGTGAAAAACAGGCAAGGAGTGAGAGTCCATCCAGAAGCCAGTACTGCCAGTCATCTGCAGGACTTCCCATGTTCCTCTTTAAAACAACACAACTGAAATGAAAAGGAGAAACAAGTCAAGCAATTGTTTCGTTTGAATAGTCGAATTCTCTGCTAAAATTGACAAATTTCTCCCCAGCATCAAGTACACACACCTTCTGGAGAGAAAACAAAAAAAAAAAAGAGGTGACAGAAACACAACAAAGAAAAACTCTGTGGCCATTCATGTTCCACATTAACACGCACTGCCTCTGTCACCTCCTTTTCTTCTCCAGAAGGTGTATTTGCTTTACCCTGGGAAACAGCACGTGCTCAACCCTTATCTCATTTCTTGAGTAGGTTTGAACAAAAACCTAGACATTTAAGATGTAGCGCCATATTCTCACCCCTGGAGGGTTCAGCCCAGTTTGGATACCAGTAGACTCTACCATCCTTTTTTCCAAGGAACCCCCGTTCATGTTTGCAACAACCCCCATGAGCAGTTGTGTCCCAAACCTGTCTGGCTGCAGGTATTTGCTATCCCACCAGCAGCTGACTCATGGAACAGAGGCAAAGAAAACTGTACCACAGTGCAAGGCATTCCTAGAAAAAAAGGTCCATTTAAATACTACACCCCGCAGCAGTATCTTTATTATGTCAAGCATCTTTAAAATACAAATACAAAGTATTTTAAGTAATAACTATCTTGCAGGATGAAGGGCAGCAACAGCATCATATTATAAAAGTCTTTGGCATTTACTTTGTCAATCTTAGTCCCCCTGCTGCCAAATAGACCGCTCTCTTAAATAAAAAGCAAAAGCATGAAAGAGTAATCTGTTCACTGTCTAAATAGAGAGTGCCAATTATTTAAAGTAGATTTTATTTGTTCTTACAGTTTGTCTTCACTAATCATGCATACACTTTGCATCTCTGAATTCAATACAATTTACATCTTGGAACATCTCCCCATACAACTAAATCTCTATAGATCTGCATAAGAAAATACTCCAGTGCTCCTTTAATGATGACAGAGGTACCAGATGGCTGCAGATTTGCTAAGAACTTGTTCCTGTGAAGTTTGGCAAAGACTTGTCTTCATAAGGTTCAATATATTTTACACACTTCAAAACTGTAAGATTACAGCATGAAAGCTATTCTGTTTGCCTTTCTCCCAATCTGTCAAAATAAAAAGAAATCTTTATTAGACTTTCCTTACTGGATACTCAGTATTCCAGCATGGGAGCACTGCCTAAGGATCAAAGAACAAACAGGCAGGCATTATGGAAATGCCTAACCAATTAAAGCAACTTCTTCCTCTTCAAATAAGCTTTGTGCTCTTACACCACAGATCCACTGTCACAATGGAGCCTAAGACACCTCAGACAGCTCCAGGCCCTTTCACATCCCTGCACAGCACTGCCCCATGCAGGGGCATTAGCTCACATTGCTGTGGCCATCCTGCTTCTGCTGCCTTTCCTGGGACACCCCCCAGCACACCCCTTCTCCATGGGCAAAGGGTTGCACTGGTTCCAGCAGTAAGCAGTTATCCAAGAGGGCATCCTGCTGCAGCTCCAGGGATTCACCCAACCACCTGATTCAACAAATCCTTTCAGAGTTTCTAGCCATTAAGTAAAGAGCCCAGATCTTGAATTACGTAAGGGCTAAGTCACACCCGACCCCAGGAAAAACACACAGAATTCAGAGAACTCAAAACATGAATCCAGTTCTAAAGACAAAAGGAAATTTCTCAGAGTCCAAAACTACTACAAAACAATTACCAGCACTAATTAGGCCAAGTCAAATTTCACCAGTTTAACCAAATTTGGTAAACATTTCAAAAGCAGAGAAAGCCTTATAGGGTGAGATGAGGAGTTCACCTCTGTACCTGAGGCCTACCTGTGAGGGACACCGAATGATAGGAGCCTGCAGCAACTGCCTTCACCTTCACATCTTCCAGGCCTAGGAAAAATTTAGTGCCATAAAACTTCTACAGCAGGTATCAATTCACACACAGACATGCATACAGGTGTAACAGGATGGTGAGGACTTATTTATAACAAAAGGCTGTGCCTTTGGGCCACAGACATTGCAGGACTCTCATTTTCCCCACAGATGATGATCTCGTATGACCATTCTACCCTTCAAGTACTCCACCACACGTTTATAATACCACGTGGCTTTATAAAAAGGAAGGTATGTACCACTCCAAATGATGTTTCTGCTCTATCCACCCATACAAAGGAAGCAGATTCCTGGATTACCTGTCACTTCACAGGGTTCCTTGGCTGTCAAGAACAGGGGGAGGGCTTTTCCTTGGCTTGCACGCTTTGCCCGAGATGCCATCCCAGTTCCCCACTGCAGCACCAAACCACTGTCTTTTCAGAGTAAACACAAATGAAAGAGATTAAAACACAGCAACCACCAACAAAAAATCACTTCATACATTAATGAATGGTACATTCGAGTAATTTTCACTGATTCAAATTACGCTTTAAAAGACCTTTATGCCAAAAAACATTCATATAACCCTGGTGAAGTCAACAAGCAACAAACAGCTCAGATATATTTCAGTATATAGGTAAGGAAACTAAGAAGGTAGGAAGCTCTTGGAGACTCAGGAACAGAAATCCCATGGTTGCAGTACCTCGGGAATGGATATAAAGTTCTTGTGCTTTCTCTTCCCTTTGCCTCTCTTGATGCCAATTTGTTTGTGCAGTGCAGCACAAGGAATCTCATTTCCCACTATTCATACAAGCATCAGAGATCCCACTATTCTTCCAAGCATCTCCTGTGCTACCTGGAATCCATACTGAAGATCACACAAAACTAAACCAAATACAACAGCAGGTACAGTTTGTTTTTACTCAGTTTTAACACAACCATGCCAAAAGGAAGGTTTTGATTTCTACTGTTACACCATGAACAAACTCAGAGTCTCTAGTAACAGCAGGAGAAATATTTAGTTTCATTCTTGTGATTTCCCAGGTGTCAATTTCAATTAAATAATTTAAAAAGCCATATTTTATGAACAGTTCCATTCTGAAACAACTTATACAAACTTTAATTATTTTGCATACCATAAGGAATTCAAATCCTAAGAAGATAATTTGATTGTTCAGAAACTCTTTTTTCCTGAAAAAAAATTCCTTTTAGGTTTTGTTTCAGAATAGGAGCAAAGAAATCAGTACATTTCCATCCATCAGAAAATTAACTTGTTAATAAAACATCACTCTGAGTTCTTGAAAAAAGTTTTTCCCCATGATTTTCCAGGAAGATGTTTCTAGAATGTTTACTATTCATGTTAATTTATCCCAAAATCTTACAGTCTATTACTTTCAGGTGTATTTTCCCTGTGATATTTAAAATAAATAGAAAATTAGATAAATTTCATTCTCTTTACCTCCTTCTTCTCCCCCAAGCCATTAAAATCCCATTTCATTTGTTACTGAAAAGATGTTAAAATTATGGCAAATTTACCTGTGGCAGCAAGGGCATGTCTCAGTCCTGCAGCAACATTCACCACCTTCTCTTTGAAAGACTACTCAAATAAAATAAAAATATATTTTAGCTGCTTTTTGCATTTAGTGCCTCTAAAAACAAAACAGGACAAACAGGAGTGGAACACTATGAAAATAGTGCTTGCAATTCCAGCCTGCATGTCCCAATGCATATCAGCATTTTGTATCACAAAGGAAGTAAATTTTGGTCAATAAAAATTAGTGGGAACATCTTCAAGAAATAAAAAACAAACCAAGGAAAGCAACTGGATGCACAGCTTTGTGGCAATTAATAAAAAACCACAGTCACAATATACAAATGAAAGAAGAAACATCGGTGATTCAAAAATACTTATTTATTTCTTAATTTTAACCTGGTGTTCCTCAAGAATTACACCAAAACCTCCACAGTAAATCTTAGGAATCACATGGAAGTTTCCCTCCTCTGTTACCTCCCATCCCATCCTGTCCTGATCTTACAGGGTTTTGCAAACCCTTTGGATACCCTTGGTAGAAAAGCAGCAGGTGTATTTAAAACAGGGGGCATCAGGCCCAAGCATTTAAGGGATACCAACCCAAAGAGCAAATATTCCACATGAATAGTCTGTGTGGTGAGGGATGTGTGGCTGAGATTCAAATCAGCACATGGCAATGAATGCTCCCAGGAAACATCAAGGGCACAGAAACATCAAGTGAATTAACTCCTACCCACTAGAGGTCACCTAAGGGATCAGCTGCCCTCCTTCTTCTACATTAAAAAAAGCAACAAAGGAGTATCTGGCATGAGCCATGATGCTAAATAATTTCTTGCCTGAGAAGTGAAAGAGTCAGCTTTCTGTTAGAATGGGAAACTTCTTCACGCAAGAAAAGCAGCCTTAGCTTTTCAATTCCAGGTCGATGACCACCTTTGAGCCCTTACTTTGTAAGTTTAATAGATAGGCACTATAAAAATTAGTTGAAGAGTCTGGCTTAAAGCCCACTGAGGTCAGGTGACCTCTATAAGCTGCTGGAAGCAATATAAAGCACAACACCTTTTAAAACTTTACCTCAATCTTTTGTGGAATCAAGCACGGACCTGAAATGTGAGGAAGTCCCAGTTGTCCAAAAGAGTTTGACCCACAGGACAGCACGAGGCCAGATCCTGCAAAAAATGAAGTGTTAAGAGCAGGATCAGTAAACCCATGAGCAATAGCACTGTAACATTGTAACAAGCAAAATAACACAGCCAAGTAGCTCAAGAAATGACCTAACATGTCCCATTAAAAAGCCCCTGAGGCCAAAGGCTTCTGGTCTTACACACCATGTCCAGAAAAGGTCTCAAGTTCACTGGGACACAAGGAACACAGAGTGATTTAGCTTGCAAGGCAAGTAGCTTAAAACCTGTGAGTGCCAGCACACAAAATCAAAATGTTTTGCGTTGGGAGGGCCCTAAAGATCATCCAGTTCCAACCCCCCTGCCATGGGCAGGAACACCTTTCACTAGACCAGGCTGCTCAGAGCCCCGTCCAACCTGGCCCTGAAGGCTTCCAGTGATGGGGCATCCACAGCTTCTCAGGCAACCTGTTCCCAGTACCCCACCACTCTCACAGTAAAGAGATTCTTCCCAATAATTAATCTAAACCTGCCCTTTTTCAGTTTAAAGCCTTCATCCTTTGTCCTGTCACTACATGCCTTTGTAAAAAGTTCCTCTGCTGCTTTCCTTTGGCTCCTTTAAGGTTCTGAAAGGTTGCAATAAGGTCACCCCTATCGCAGATGTCCCAGGGCAGGTGCAGCCTTTATTTTATGATGGGGCTGTCTTGCTTTGTGACCACAATGCACCATACAATACAAGGCAGTAAAATTACAGGGGTGGTAGCTCCTCTGCTAAATCTATGTCTGATGTGCAAAATACAGAAAACCATAGACTCAGTTACGCCATTTTTAATCAAAGTAGACAGTACCTTACTATTCACCCTGCTCCACTGATGTCAGAAGGATTTCTCATGTGCATGGGACTACTCAAGTAAGGTACTACCAAGATTGATTATGGATGTCATGACTGGGTACTTGATAATCAGCTGCAAACAAATTCTGAATCCATCACTCTTAAGAGAATTTTTGAATGTAGTAGCATTTGCTACGAAGTGAAAGCCATCTTTAAAGTACGTCACATTTCAGAGAATGGGTAAATCCTGAATTCATTGCTAAACCAAATTCCATACAAGGTTAAGAGAATTTGTCCAGAGTAAGGACCTTCTCCAAGCTGAACAGCCCCAACTCTCTCAGCCTTTCCTTGTAGAAGAGGTGCTCCATCCCTCTGATCATCTTTGTGGCCTCCTCTGGACTCACTCCAACAGGTCCATGCCCTTCCTGTGCTGGGACCCCAGAGCTGGATGCAGCACTGCAGCTGGGGTCTCACCAGAGCAGGGCAGAGGGGCAGAATCCCCTCCCTTTCCTGCTGCCCACGGGGCTTTGGATGCAGCCCAGGACACGTTTGGCTCTCTGGGCTGCCAGTGCACATTGCTGGGTCATGTCCAGCCTCTCACCCGCAGCACCCCCAAGTCCTCCTGGGCAGGGCTGCTCTCCATCTGTTCATCCCCAGCCTGTGTTGATACTGAGGGTTGTCCTCACTCAGGTGCAGCACCTTGCACTTGGCTTCACTGAATTTCCTGAGGTTCCCATGGGCCTCTTCTCAAACTTATCCAGGTCCCTCACATCACACAAGCAATAGCATTGTGGGACTTTCAGCATGTTCTCTACATCAAGATATTTCTTCAGCTCTTAGAGACAGATTTACCTACTAATATGATCGTAAAATCCCAGCCACATGCAACTTGTTTTACACAAAAGCCAGACAGGGCAGTGCACAATGTAAAATACAGCACATCCTCTGTGTGATTCAACCCCAGCTGCCCATCTTTGTTGTGGCCACACACGAAAAGTTGTCCTGCACCTGGAAGAAAAAAAAAAACAACAAAAAAACAAATTGTGTTCCACTTCATAGACTAAAAAGAGAAACCTGCTACATAGGTTACATACATCTGTGAGATCCTGTGACAAACAAGGACAGTCATTATGTGTCACTTTAGGCACTGCAATCAAGTAAAAAGTAAGAGAGACAGTTGTTTCTGATACATTAGAAACATCTCTGAATAACTACAGCTGTGGAGAGCTGAGTCTGTTAAGGGAGACAATCCATATGGTAAGACAGGCACCTCTCACACTAAGATGCTTGACAAACTCTTTTATCCTGTTCACATCTGTCTGTATTCCTTCTTTCCCATAATTAGCTGTGGCATACAGCAGAACCTTTCAAAGGCCAGACGTTATCTCTTGCTCCTTACTTTAAGGCTTCTTAAGATTGAATAACCTCTGACTCCTCCTTCCCACCCCCCATCCTCAATACAGAAAATTTGGCTTCTTGGTATGGAAGAAACCACTGAAGAAACAGTCCTCACACAGCCACGAAGTAACCCCATAATATATGAAAACCACGAATTTCCCCAATTACTGAGTTAATTGGCAGGGGACGAAGCTGTTTTGCAAATAAAGATTGTACTTGCTCAGAAACAGCAGCCACAGAGAGGTGGCAGCACTGAACCAATAGGGAAACAACAACAAAAAAGTGATGAAAAGCCATATATCCCGTGCAAGAGCAGCGTTTTTACCAGTGATAACTGCAGAATGTCCCCCTCCTCCAGCAATGCTTGCAATGTCTTGACATTTGCAGGAAACATCTTTCAGTGCCTGAGGAACCAGCACATCCTCTTTATGACCAAGGCCAAGCTGTCCATAGCTGTTTGCACCCTTCAAATGCACACAGAAGAATAAAATTTTTTTTTTGAAAGTTAACAAAAGAGGCACACATATGCTCCCAAGGACAAACAAGGCTATTTGGGATATGCCACAGGTTAACCTGCTCCAAAAAATCCCCTGATATGTCATGCAGGATTCCCAGGATTACAGACCAGGACTGTCCTAACTTTGCTGTCACTAAGAGCACCTGTGCAGCCCCAGTATTTCAAAAAGCATACTGGAATACAACCTGTTATGGCTTTAACTGCAAACCCACAGTTAATAAGGAGGAAAAATTTTCTATCAGGATGATTATCACATGTTTAATTTTAGTGCTAATGATTCCCACTCGTCACTAAGGTCTTATTCATGCCACTGCTTTCTAGCAGGCTACCTCCAAAACGAAAGCAGAAAGACCTTGTTCTGGAACCTAAACGAGTAAATCAGAAACACACCTCATTAACTAAGTCTTTCAAATTAAAGAGGTCCAAATGAAAAGATACCAATTATAGGTAGTATAAACTTACAGGTACAAAATTATAGCTACTAAACGCACCACGGAAAGCAGCAATTGTCAACATGGTAACAAGACAGGGAATTTCTTAGTCAATTTCAGCTGTGCGTCCAGCAGTTCAACCTTCATTCACAAAAAAAGAGGATACCACAACCTTCCCCATCCCACAGTGCAGTAACAGCAACACTCCACACCCACAATGCTCACAGCTGGTCACCCCCAGGGAATACTCTCCCTACCTCACCTGTGCTCTCCCTGCCCATCTGCTCTCAATTTACCCTCCACCACTCCCGAAAGATGCAGCACCCGGTGAATGTTAAAGGGCCGCATTCAGCAATAAACATTTTGTACCTACAGAAACACCGTCACTTCAGACAAAATCACCAGGCTGCTCGGAGCCAACAGGTGGGTGAGATGTCGGGAGTGGAGCTGCACAGGCAGACCAAGTTGTTGTCCCACAGTCACTACTGGTGATGAGCAGTTTAGAGCGTGGTACTGCTTAACAGGCGCATTTCTTTTTAGAAGGTACGTCACAAGCTCTCATTTTAGCCTGTAACTCGCCATGAATTCTCAAACCTTCAAAACCAGGCAAGGCGCGATGAGGTGCAGAAGGACCCGAGGGGCTGAGAGTATCCCAATGCCAGCACCACTCCAGCCTCCAGGCGGGCGCGCCGGCACCAAGCACGGCCCCGGCACCAAGCACGGCCCCCGCAGAGCAAATGGAGCAAACCAGCGTAAGGGATGCCCCTTCCACGGCTCTCAGACCCCCTGTGCCCACCCGGTGAGACCGCGGCGCTGTTTCCCTGCGGGGCGGGCACGCCGCGGCCCCGCTCCCTTCGGGCGGGGGCCGAGCGCCGCAGCATCCCGGCAGGGCGAGCAGCGGCCCCGCCAGCCTCCCTCCTCCCGGGCAGCAGGAGATCCCGGCCCCCCGCTCCCCCCGGGCCGTGCCGAGCGCCCACTCACCCAGGCGAACAGCTGGGGCTCCATGGCACGGGGCTGGCGGCTCCCGGCGCTTCCCGCCGCCCGCGGGCCGGGCAGGAAGAGGCGGGCACGGGGCGGGATCGGGGGCGGGCGGTGCCTGAACCGCACCGGGAAACGCGAACCCCGAGCCGCGAGCGGGCGCTTCGTGATCGTGAGGAACATCCACAAGCGTCAGAGGTTTATGTCCAAAAATGAGACAGAGGAGCCCTGCAACCTCAGTCGAATAAAGGGAGGGAGTATCCACTGGGGCATATTCCTGTGGGGTTTTCTCTCTCGATCTGTCGGAGGGCGCAGCCTCCTTTCATCCCGAACTCCCGGCCGCAGGTTGCCCTCTTCTTTTCTCCACTGGCTGAGGTACAGGGAAGGTACAGCCTTCCCGAACTGCCTACCCCTTATCCCCCCTTGAACCTGCTGTTTTACCCCAAAGTTCAGAGGTTCAGGCTTGTGCAGGACCTTGTCTGTTTCAGGAGCCGAGCTGTCTGGGCTCTGTAACAAACCTGCTGCCCAGAGTTAGGAGAGACATAAACACCCATTTCAAAGACGTTAACACCCATACCTTCACCCATCAACTTGTGCGTAAAGACGTGAGCTTTCCTCCCATTTTATTGCTACGGTGCCGAAGTAAAAGGCTTTGGTGATTCTGATAATTACCAGCAATTCATTTATTTCGTTGACATTTAAGCCTCCACAATGGTTTACAGTACTTAAACTATCACCGTTTGACAGAAGGTTCGGAAGCCAAACATACACGTTGTAAGTGGAAATGCATCTTCTCGGCGTTACTTCTAGCAGTTTACTTTTTCTTTTGCTTCACAAGTGCAAATAAAGATACAACTGCTGCTTTTACAAAGTATTTGAAAGTAGTTGCTAATTTAACAAGTTTAAGAACTTCTACTTGAAATGTATACATAGTTCAGACAAGGCTTGAAGTAACACAGACCTATGTATATTTCAACAACATCATAAATCCAATGTCGTTAAAACTGTAGCTGAATATTAACTATTACCACAGAAGCAGACAAAACAGATCCTCCCTTCCTACTCACTTAGAAGGTTTTTTTCTTTAGAAAGACAAAGTTCCTAAGATCTATTTTTAAATGAAGTGTAATGTAAGCCATAAATGTTGTAGACCGTAATTCTACGTCTTAAATGCTCTTTTAAACAAAGTTATAGTGGGTTAATAGCCACAGAAAAAACGATCTAAGCTTGATTTAAACAGTGAATATTCTCAGAAAGGTTGGCCTGGCCACTGCTTATGGAGCAGAGGTGTCCTACTCAAAAGCATATGAAACTCAAGCTAATTTTCAAGCACAGAGGTTCATGAAAGTCCTTTCACATTCTCAAAATCCTGGACTGGCATCTCCAGTGTATTTAAGATTTCAGACCATTCTTCCAGCAGGCTTTCTGGATTTACCGATAAGATCTACCCGTGATAAAACCGGTGCCTAGGGTGCTATTAAATACACCCCGCACATCAGATCCCCTTCTCAAATGTCTCACATCCTACACACACGTCCATGCCAGGACAGGGTTGGCAGAAGCTTTGCACAGCTGTGCAGGATGCTTGGAACTGTGGGACCCTCAACACAGGCAAGTTTGCTGCTATGCAATGCAGACAATTCAGCAGGACACTGCTTCCCACCACTTTTAAAGTGCTCTTTGGAATTAGGTATACTTTATGCTACAAGGTAGTTTGTTGCCTTCATAGCCACAGAATTCCTATGACATGCTTGGGCCTTTCAGTTATAGTTTGATTGATAGGGAATGAAGGTGTTCAGGCCAGGTAAAGAAGAAATTAAATGTATCTTTGTGGAGATTGTGCAGGTCAAAAAGGTGACTGAGCAATCAACAGCATATTTATTTTTACATAAAGCACACTGATCTATGAACTTTGGGTGTAATTTTAAAATTTGATGTTACTTTAGAGCCAATTAAGCTATTTGAATATTAAGTTGCAATTTGGAAATGGTTTTAGGCTTTGTGCTAAGTCAGTGCTTGATGGCTTTCTATACTTTTTGCTAAATTAATTCAGTCAGGAAAAAGGCAAATGGTATCTCTGTAAGGAAACGTCTTCCCTCAGGTGCAATATCAAGGACAGCAACAAAAATTCTGGAATATGGAGAATTGCTTAAAATAAATATAATTAGGATTTCGTGCAACAGCTGTATCTCTGCCTTATATTAGAAGCATGCCAAACAGCACATTTGCAACTCTTTGTGGCAGAAATAATCCCTTTGAAAGTGAGATTTGGCCCCTCCCTTTTATCATGTTGAACCTCCAGCTATTTGTGTCCTGATGCCTGCATTGTAATTATTCGAGTTTCAAACTTAGTAGCACAGACTTAGAAACACTGGATTACCACAGCTTCCATGCTGTCAAGTCTTCAGTGCTATACAGTCAGTAGCACAGACTGCTGGAGTCAGAAATGGAATTCTCCCTAGGGTGAATTATTCCATTTTTGCCTCATAGGCTGCCTCCTGCAGCACCTGATCCCAGCCCTGATCCACAGACCACACCTTTTCTCCAGTCTAGCAAGTCTCTCTACTCCCCTACAAGCTTCTAAAAGGCAACTCTGGACCCTTTTTATCTAATGGGGATGGAGGAATGCATTTATGTGAGGAAATTTACAGAGAGCAACAAGACAAAATTGTTATTCTTATGGGCCATTCACTCTTCCATGTGTAAAGGAGTGAGTTCTGCATACAACACATTATATGCCTAGAAGGAAATCAGTGGGGAAAAGGGAAGAATTGGATTGCCCCACAGTGCTGACAGGGTGTTAAACTTCCAGCTGCTTGCCCATCTTGCTGAGGGCATCGCTGACAATGTCCAGCTCGTGGCGCAGCTCGTTCACCACGCTGGCGATGCTTTTCGTGTCTTTCAGGATCTGCACACTCTGAGTGTAGGGATTGTACTTCACCCCAAAAGGGCGCTTGATGGTTTTTGCAAACTCTCTATTGAGGTAAAAAACGAGAAAAAAGAGTGTGTTATAACCAAAAGAGGGTGTTATAAGCAAGACAGAAACCACATCTGCATTCTCCGTATGCAGCCAGTATCATAACCCCTTTTCCAAAGTACTTAAACATAGTCCTAATTGTTATTTATCTCCCACCCAGTACATCAAAGACCAAGAAAATACTAACCAAAATTCCAATGCTGTGAAAAATAGCTACAAAACTGTGATAACAATAAAATGGTTTGGTGCTGCTACAGAGAGAAGTTTAAAATCAAATCTGCTTTCATAGAAAGGTGTGGAGGGGAATCTGTACCTCATCTTCTCCTTAGCTTCTTCAAAACTTTCAGAAACAAAGTAAATCTCCTGGAAAGTTGTGATGAGACATTCTTGCTTGCAGGTGATCTTTGGATCAAAAGGCTTGACTTTGGCGCTGTCAGACAGTGAGTGCTGGTAACGTGTTATCATGGGTCAGAGGAACATCACCATCCAAAGAATTCAGGAGGAACATGACATGTGATAAAGTGAATAAAAAGGATTAAGTGAGACGATTTTAATGCACTGCATCTTAAAATTTTTATCTGCAGATGAACAGTGATTAAAGCCTAACAAACTGAATTATTCTGAACGGTCGTATTCTGCCAGTCTGGGTGAGAAAAGGGATTCCACAGACACGAGGCTCGTGTATAAACAGAAGCAATATTTTCAGAATATGGCTAAGCGAACAAAGCTTTAATCTGGAAATAGTTACTTGGACTATAACATCAAGAAATTATACTTCATAAAAAGCAGGGCAAAACAGTGGCAATGATAATGAGGTACAAAGAAAAGAGGCAAACAAGCAGTAGCCATTCTTACCTTGAGCTCACTAATCGAAGAGAGCAAGCCAGCCCCATAAACTCGTAGCTGTCCCTCTTGCTTGCACAAGCCAAACTCTACTGTGAAGAAGTAGCACTGAAACAGAGAAGGAAGTAAAACAATTCAGCCTTCATCAAAGATGCTGTGGTGAGCTATATGCGAGCATCTCTACTTGTAGGCAGCATCAAAGTTGCAAGTATGAGATAGTTATCACTCAGTTATCCTCAGATATTTAAAGAGGAGGAAAGCCAGAATGGAAGGATTGCATGTTTCTCACGAGAAAGGTGGATGTTACCGATCACCCAGCTGGGCTGGAAGATGCTAATGTCAGTGAGAACATTGAGGTGTAAATCTGTTTTGAAAAATACTGACTTGAAATCACAGCCTCAGGTTAAAAGAAACACTGGATACAAAAGATCTCTGAGTGACAACAGCCCACTACAGTTTTTCTCATTTGCTTAGCATGCTGTAAAATTAAAAACGTTCAGTTCATTGGATTTCAGGATTTCTGCAGCTATACAGGAAGCAACACTATTTTCATAGATGGCTTAGTTCTGCTCCCACTCAAGGTAGTACAAGTTTTACCAATAGCTCCATGAGGTGGGAAAAGAAATTTTTTAAATCAGCAAACTAGTTCTTGCATAACTGGCACCAATTATTGTTCATCTAAATTTACTTTTTATCTTAAAATACTTTTGCCAAGGCATCCAGAGACTGATATCCAGAACATTAGTTTAGTTCATATTATTTTAATTATTTGACTGAAAAGTATCTAATGCTAGCACTCAGCGCATTCAATACCATATAATTTAAATTCATTCTACACATTAAAGAAATAGAACACTTTCAAATCATTGAATCATGTTCCCAGAAGTAAGAAGACTTTGTCTGACAGAAATAGACTATAAAATTTCAGTCTGCAAGAAGTAATCTACCACCAGAAGTTGAACTATTACTTGACACTAGAGTGAAGAAAAATACCAGTCATATCAACTTTAAAGTGGGGGGTTTTTTCCTAGCATGGAAAATTTTTACAAGCTTTAAAATCCAGGGACCAGTGAAACACACAGATCTAGCAGCTGGTGTGGCTAATGTTGACATGGAGCTCCAAATTTATTTGATGGAATGGGATCAGTCTAGTAAAGCACAAAGCATTTGATGGAATCCCCAGGCACTCAAACACTCACCGTTGCCAGTTTTTGGACAGCCTCATCTGATGCCCCGAGTGATGCAAGACCAATTTCCTGGGAGAACTGAGCAAAACTGGGTTCAGCCAAAAGAGGGACATGGCCTAGGAGCTCATGGCAGGTATCACTGGGAAAAAAAACAAAACAAGAAATCTCATGATTTGTCTGTGGCAAAGTGAAAAAGCAGCACCACTGAACAGATACAATGTCTTACATTAAACTTTAATATCCAAAGGACAGAAAATTGTCACTCATTTATCTGAGAGCAACCGAGCAGGTCGTACCAACTCTATGTAAAGTGCATAAAATCAGATTTTCAAATGAAGTTGCCTAAAATTAAGATCTGAGCTCCCCATTTGTGAGGCAACTGGATATTAAACTAACTGCACACAGTGACATCAGTAAGAGATCTCCAATAACATGTTGTGTTCTTGAAAACCCTGCACTTATGAAGGTGGCACTTCAGCATGCTGTAACTTCATTACATTCAGCACGAAGGCTGAGTCTTCAGCACCTTAAAAATAAGTTTTATGCTGGTGTTCTTCAACAGCTTTTAAGTAACTTGGCTCTGGGCAAGCAAGATCCAAATTCTCTCAAATTCTACCTCAAGATTAAATGACTCACGGCTCTGGTGTGTAGAGGGGGTCCGAGCTGTGTCTGACATACTGAGTGCAGTGAAAAACTCGGAATGCTAATCCTGCCAAGAAGTCTCTGGGTGACAAATATCCAGCAACGGGGCGAATGGTGAAGCCTGTACGCTCTGAAAATGAGCAGAGAAACTGTACATTAGTTCAGCATAGGAGGCACAACATTGTCAGCTTTCCTGCTGGAGCTGAAGTGACAGCCACGGCACTACCTTGGCTCAAAAGCACGTGAGAAAATTAGGCACAATTAGAAATTTTAATTAATTAGAAAAATTAGGTGTAGGCTTGAGAATAAGCAACATTTTTAAAAATGGCCCTACCTCTCTGCTCATGGATTTCCTAGGATTCCATGCCTAGAGTCAACAATATAGCCAGGTATCTCCTTAGCCAACCCTTACAATCTTTTCAGACACTGCCCCTCAAAATGTCACTTGTATTCATTGAAAACACAATACATTAAAACACAGACGGCCAAAAGGCCTCCTAAAGGACCAGAATGAATACAAGTCACCAAGGATGTTTCCTTGTGCCCGCAAAATAGTGGGATTTACAGTGGACCTTGGTTTATTTTGAAAATTTAAAAATTTTAGAAAAATCAGCACATTACCTTTCAGGAAGCGGGACACATCTTCCAGCTGGGGAATATTGTCTTCCCTGTACCCACAGTGTTTGGTGAGCAAGGGGAGGTTTTTAAGGTACTCTCTGCAGGCATAAGTTGGGTAAAGATTATTAAGCTCTCGGTACACAGTCCCCCAAGTCTTGATCTCCTCCTCAGTGAATTCAATCTTGGGAATTGGGTCACCACTGCAAGGAGAAGAGGAAGAAAGGACATTCCTTAGCAAATGGCTAATAAGAGGTGACTAATTTACCTACTATTACTATTTAACACCTGTATGACTGCGACACCTGGCATTAGACACTGTCAAATACACAGTGAGATCTGGTCTATGTCCTGGAAAGCTTTTAGTCTAAGGACTTGCCTTCTTCTTCACTTTAACCAGTTGTCAGGAATCTTTGCATTGAGCTCACTTAAAACTTTGTTTCTGTAAACAGTTTTAATTGTTTAATGCCAAGAGTAAGGTTTAAAATACCTGTGTAATCTCTTCACAGCTTCAGGAGCTGATAACACATCCTTTTCCCTGTTGGATTTCTGAGTCTGCAATTATTTCCCGTTACCCTTTTAATTTGTTTTAGGAAAAGAGAATTCCCTAAATTAACAACACGTTGTGTGACAGCAGCTAAATATACACATCAGGTAAAAACCATAGCTCTGTGCAGAGGAGACAAGTGCCTGTCTGAGCATACTAATTTTAGTCTCTCTTTCCTATTTAGGCCTCAGAACCTTGAATAAAGTGGATTATGGCAAGGGCAGAGTTACACTGCATTTCCACTGCCAGCTAAGGAACTGGCATGGAAAATGCTTTCCCAAGGGAGTCTCTGTCAACAACATATTAACAGTAATCAGCTCGGGACTGTAGTAACCAGTTGCATTAAACATACAGTACAATGGAACTCTAAATACAGACCTTTCCTTGGTCATTTTCAATTGAGGAACTTGGCACCTAAATTCAATCAGGCCACATGAAAATCACGTTTAGAAAGAATTGACAGCACTGAGTTACAGAACTCCTACTGCTTTAAGAGCTCTGTTCCCCCCC
>VZRV01005009.1:1879905-1911692 GCA_013398115.1 Falcunculus frontatus
CCCCCCATCCCAAAGAACCATCTCCAAAGACAGAAGCTCTTAGAATTTCTTTTCACAGAAAACTTCTTATCTACACATCACACATGCTAGTTTTAACCAGGAAAGAAAATTCAAGTATTAACATTTGCCCAGAAAGTTTAGTCTCAGTGATCACTGGGCTGTATATTGGGATTTGCCTCCCCTCCCTCTCCTTTGCAGAGCAGCTGGCCAACCCACACAGCCTCAGACTGGCCAGAGCTGCCTCAATCTACCCTCTCATCTTGCCTTACATCTCCCTTCCTTTCACCTCCTTGGCTCTGATTCCTGAGCTGAACACGCATATCTCAGCCTGATCTGAGCCCAGGAAGGTGAGCTCCTCACAGTCCACTCTGCTATTATTTCAAAGCATCCAGAAGGCTTATTCTGGAAGAGTTCAAGCTTACTGTTTGTAGTTCATAGCCAGGTCTGCAAAATACTTTCGCCTCTTGCGATAGACATTGTCTTTGAAACCCTGGCGGGAAGAAAAGAAAACACAGTTCAATGAGTTTCCTAGCTGTAGTAAATAAATCAATTTAACACAGGACACTTGATATTTCTTCAATTGGGGAATATAAAAGTATGATGTGTAAGAATGAAAGGAGAGGGCAGGAAAGTCATGGCTGTAGTTTGAAATGTTTAATAGATGTGAAGTAAGCAAATATTCCAAAGTAGGAATCAGCTGCTTTATGCATGCAGCTATATACTTTGTAGACAGGAATTAATTTTAGTCATATCAGTATTTATACAAACTTAGCTACTTGCTCTATTATTCTAAATTACAGAACAAACTGCCCATTTTCACTGCCCAAATACCAGTTTGGTTTCTCCAGTAAGGAAGAAAGAGGAGGAAGAAAGCCTGCCTCAAACCAGCTTTTTTTCCCAGCTATTTTAATTTGTACACGACCACTCAGGGCCCAGACCTGGAGTTCTCACACAAGTAAGACTTGCAGAAAGGCACGAAAGCTTAATTCAGTCACAGTCTTGCCTGAACTAAGAAAGAGACAGGAAATCCCTAAGAGAAGGTGCTAAGACCCCCAGAGGCGCCATTGAGGGAGAGGAGAGGGAGGAGGAAAAGCTGCAATTTTTTTTAAGTCAGCTCCACAAAGGATGTTTCCAGCTATGGATTGGGTGTAGGGAGGGAAAGTACTTACGGGATGGTCGGCATCCAAGTCAGACCCATACATCAGCACCCGGTTTGCACACTTATCCAAATCTGAGATCTTCTTCGGAAACCAGGGAACATTCTCCATGTCTAGGGAAGGCATGGAATCCACAAGATTATTAATAACGCCGAGCACGCCGAGGGAGGAAATGCTACTTTCAAGTATGGCTATGGCGGTTACAGCTCAATCTATAAATTAAAGGGGCAATGAATAAGACAAGAGAGTCTTCTGCCTATCTGGCACCAGCCTCCAGCTCTCACTTCCTCCTTGGTCACTGCCACAGTCTGCCTGCAGCCAGCCCCAGAGCCTCCGGGAAGGAAACAATTAACGTGGGTTTCTCTGGCCCTTTGCTGTTGTTGGAGTAGCATCTAGAGGATCCCATGGAGACAAGGTCTCCCTGTGTACAGCTGCTGGGAATCTTGTAGGGCACAAAGGGTGCAAAGGAGAACAGAAGTGATTTGCCTCTGGTCCCTGGGCAGAGTGGGAGCAGGTTGGAGTCCTCCTATCCTGCTTTACTGACCATGAGAAATGGATGTTTCTCTATGGTTATGTACCTGGGAAGCGTCCAGCTTTGCCTTGAGGGGTCTGGGGGGAAGAGGAACAGGAGGCCCTGCAGTCTGAGAGAGGTGCATCATCACAGTTTTGCTACCGACCACTCTGGGGTTATTTTTAGCCTAAGAGGGTTTTTTGCCAAGCTCTTGGCAGAGCAGTTAATACACTGTTTTTCTGCCTCAATGCTCTTCAGTTTACTTAAAAAGGTCAGGAGACTGTTTAGATTGAATTTCCCCTTACTTAGGGCTAAAGTAAGCCATTTTAGCCAAGAACTCCAGATCTCTCCTTCCCAAGCACAGTGACTGAGAAATACAGGGGACCATCTTCCTGCTGCCCTGAACTTCGGGCATCTCTTTAATTAGAAGTAAAGGTGAACAGGATGCGTAGTATCTAAAGCTAAAAGGCAACTCTTTAATACTAACATAAAGCAGCCAGTTATGATTAAAAGTGGGTAAAAAGGATAATGAAATCAAGAACTACATGAGGAAATTGCAGAATCCATCTTCCTCTCTCCCCAGCATCTGACCTAAACTGGGATCTGTCAGTATTACATCTCTGCCACCGTGGTGTGCTCGAGCCCTGCACCCAGACTTTTCCCACAGGCCAGCCTGCTTTGACCTGCATGGATGCAGGACTCCCACTGGTGCCAGCTGGGCTGTGCTGGGAAGGGACAGGGGCACAGACAGCAGACACACAATTTGCAGCAGCCTGACACAGCCTGAACTCCCAGGTGACAGCAGCCAACACAGCCCTGCTCGTGTCAGCCAGGCTGCACTCACAGATAACACAGAAACAGGTACCTGGTAGCAGGTGCCCGAACACAGTACACAAGTGCAGGTGTGGACAACCATAAAGAGATTTCAAACCAACACATTCGGAAGCGCATTTTCATCAGAACTGCCTTTTGTACCTACCATCTCCCGGGACATTGAAATGCTCTGTTGGGCTCACAGAGACAACATTGACGTGGGATTTCAGGAGCTGGAAGATCTCATTCAGTTGCTGCCTGTTACTGTCACAGTCCACGAAGATCTCGAACTCAGAATTTCGTCTCTTGGACTTCCGTGACTCAATGTGTACCAGATTTACATGCTTCTCCTGTTTGGTAAGAAGTAATGTTCTCAAAGAGACAGACTAAAAGCAATTGACTAAAAATTAAAATAGTTCTCTTCAAGCTACTATTCTACTGCCGTGAACTATTCATCACCTCTATGAAGCTATTTTACTTAATTGGATCTCTTGATAGCAGTTTGCTTATTGGAGGGGAGAAAAGGTTTGATTTTCTATTCAGAAGAAAGTGAAAGTGAACCTCTGTTCTTTCAGTTTTATTTACATTCAGGAAGCACATAAAGACACAGTCAGGAGGTTTAAATTCATAGACCTTTTTCTTTCATCCTTCCCATAGGAAGCTGATTAGCAAAATTCACCAAAATGCCAATCAAGTCACCATATAATTATCTCACAAGCGTGCAAAGGACTTAAAAGCAGTAGTTTTCAGGGCATTAGTTTCACTTCTCTTTAATCTGAAAAATTATTTAATCATGTGTTTTGTATTAGGAGCATTGAGAAAACCCCGGGCTAGAACATGCAGAGCCACACACCAGAGCGCAGTGGCACTGCACATATTCCTCACACAATACCTGCCCAGCAGCTGTGCAATTGCAGCTCCTCTGTCACCTTCAGTCTGGCTGGGCAGTGTGACAGGAGCACTGCACTCAACACAGTACAGGCTGACATCCCAAGTGTCCACCTGCCATCAGCAGGGGCTTCAGACCACCTGTCATTCCCAGCAAAAACATCGAGTGCCAGTCCTCTTGTCGCGAGGGGAAAAGACAAACCTCTCTCAGTGTTTAGTCAGTGCAGGTAAGATTTTTAGCCAACCATCATCTAATTTCTGAGGCATAAATTTGCCTTCATGGGTAATTTTGGGTGCAAAGTGGGAGCCAGGTTAAGAATCACATCCTTACTAAATGGATGTAATTAATTCTAGTGTGTTCCAAAACTACCCGTATGATTTAAAAGCACAGAGCTGCTGTAGCAACATGGTTATAACATACATACCTGAAAGAGTTTTAATGCTTTTACAAGTCCTCCGACTTCATTCTTCAAGGAAAAAATGATGGCTGTCCTTCCTCTTTCAGACTCATGGTCTTCGTTCTCTTTATTATCTTCAATCATCATGTAAGCTGACTTATTTAACTGGATGCAAACAAACAAAAAAAAAATTGTTTGAATGGATAGCAGTGCAAAAAGTGTAACTTCTCACATTTCAGGTTGTCTTGGGGCAATGCTGTGCTTTTACTGATCAACCACAGAAGGACAATTACAAATTAAATCATTACACAATAACAAGAATAAAGTTAGGCAAATATAGGATCTGTGAGAGATTGAAATACCAAGATATCTTTCTTTTAGTTGAATGGTTTTAGGGACACCTTTAGTTATTCCCTAGGATGCAGAAAATGTTTTTGATGTATAGTTTATAATTAGCATTGTTACTGGGAGGAAGGGGAGCAATAAGATGCCAGCAGAGATAGCACACTGAACAAAACACTGGTTAGCAAGTTCAGTGAACACTGGCAAAGGGAATAATCCAAATCCCGCAGGACATAGGTGGGAAAAGATGAATCAGGATTCGGTAGATCAGAACTGAAAAATCACTGCCTTTCTCTCGTTACATAACTGTAAAACACTGTTTTCGTAGGGCAAGGAGATAAACCTCAGGAGGTAAAATGTTCTGCTAACCAGAATCTCCTGGCTAAAGAGACAGTCCCTCTCTGATCAAACACAGCCAAACTGCTCCATCTACCATGTCCCCTAATTGGTATGTCAAACCCTTGGCATGATCACCCAAATTGCACACTAAAAATTCAGGCACCCCACACTGTCAGACCGGGTGGTTTTGTATCTCAGTAGTGACCACACTCCTCACTGTGTGGAAATCAGCAGATATCACAGACCGTGTTCTCAGCTACATGTAGCCAGGCCATAAGAAGAGATAATACTGAAACAGTAAAGAATGGGGAAAATGCAAAGTAAAGAAAAAATACAAGGATTATAAGCAGAGGCTGTCCCTCATATGTCTTCAAACCTTGCAAAAAAGAAAGAATAAAAGGCAAGGTTTCTGAATGAGTCAGCGAGAAATAGGAGAGGAACAATGAAGGCACATTATTGCTATTTGGAATTATTTTTTGATCTGACACAGCTTTTGAAGATATCACTGTCTTGAGACATTTTCAGAAATGAAAAGAGCAAAACAAAAATGCAGTCAAAATGCACCAGTTGCATTGATTCCCTTATACAGTTTCGCCAACTTTAATCTCTTTAAAATAGATAATGCTGAACAGCTGAATATTTCTACCTATAACTGAAAAGATTGAAAATAAAAAACAGCTTTTACCTATCTTTTATCAAAATGTTCTGATTCACCATTCAGATTAAGAAGGTAAATCTGCCTCACAAAGTAATTACATTACTTTCAATTTAGACTGAGTGATTTACAATGAGGCAGATATTTGATGCTGCCCTAAGGTTTCAAGCAGGTTATTGGGCATGAGCTCTTTGGGATCCCAAAGTTGTGTCCTGTGGAAAAGGTCCAAGCCCACAGATGCTAATGAAAATATTTAGATTTCTGACTGGGTTCCCACCTCTAATGAGTTGCCACGATATGATGAGCCTGGAGAACAGTGTCAGACCATCACACCAAAGTCACTCATCTCCGTCAGCTTGAGACCAGACATCAAATTCTCTGCTGAAAGTGTGTGGCAAGCCCAGTCCGGGTTCAGCTGAGCAGCCTGCAGGTTTCCCAGCTCACTTCAGTGTCAGATCACGATTACAAGAGCAAGGATCAGGCACTTGAACAAAGGTACTTCAAGAGAAAAGGAAAAGCTACAAGCGCCACGATTACATACAGGTCATTGGTTGTTTTCTCAAGCGCAGAGAGGCCATTTGTGTGAGCCAAACCCTGTTCAGATGACACTGCTGGAGGAGAAGCTGCGCACAAAGAAGTCTCCATTAGGAGTAGAGTTAGGTGGTGATCTTTGAAAGCAATAAATGTAGGGCTGCTTTATTTAACTGGCTAATATGCAGCATATTGGCTTGACTCCACATTTAGGATCATTGACTTAAACCCAGATCAGCCTTTATGAGATTTGGCACAGCTGCCTGCAATGCTATGAGGTGCACAGCTGGGACAGATTACCTGCGCCAAAAGCTAATGTTCTTCTTTTGTATTTTGCTGCTGCAACTTGCACTGTGTCTAGGATCAGGTGACAACATCTATAAAGTTATG
The DNA here is from genome assembly GCA_013398115.1 of Falcunculus frontatus. NCBI lineage: Eukaryota > Metazoa > Chordata > Aves > Passeriformes > Falcunculus > Falcunculus frontatus. The sequence goes on from VZRV01005009.1 coordinate 1,885,930, forward strand.
TGTTTAAGAGATCAGTGAAGAAAATACACCAAAACACAGAATGGTCTTATATTAAGCTCTAGAAATGACCTGTAACTTAGGAATTAGAAGTTGGTCAAGAGAAATGGAGATGCTTACAATGCCAAATGCACACCATTTACGTATTTAACACTACACCAAAGCTAATCTTTTGCTTTAATAAAAAAATGAACTGAAGACAGTAATGCAGCAACCATTTGGATGCAAGGCAACAGGAGAAAATGGTAATGCAGAAACAATCCCTCTCCTGCAGTGGCTGCACTTCACTTATATTTTATTCTCTATCAACTCAGCAATCCAGCTCTAATAAAATCTGACACTTTTCCTCTGCATGGTAACACATTTGAGCTTTTTGGAGGGTAAAGGGGAAATTAATATTGCATTGATGTTTTTTATTAATGATGCAAATCATTTCAACCTGACTCAGTCTTGATGAAAATACACAAATATAGAAGTATTCTAAAGCCTTTATTTAGATAGATAATCAGGTGCTGTCCACTTAAAGATCACATTTTTTGGGACCCATAGCAATTATCTTCCCTTTGTCCTTCTCCCCAAAGGTTATTCACTGAGAGAGAGATATTTGAGGGTGCATATTTTGTGCTTTAATTGTTTACATTAATGTATAACCAGGATTTAAAATTATCCAAACATGTTTGTCTAAAAAAAATTACATTTTAGAGCCATAAATTGAAGATGAAAAAATCTTTTCAGAAGATTTGATACCGATTGACATTAATCATGATTAATAAAAAATGTCAATGGGCATTTTATATTCTCTTCCCTTTAAGTAGCTGCTTGCTTTGTCACTGTCCTTTTGACACACTTCCAGGGAAGGGTAAAGACGTGATGTTAGGAATGACCACAACTAGATATCACATTACATTTTCCAGCCACACCAAAGTTCTTCCTAAGATTTAGCTCTTAGACACCAAACCAAAAGCTGTGCTGAGCAGCTTTTTGGCTTCCAAGTGTCTGAGGGATACAGCAAAGCAATATTTTTGTGAAACTTTACTCTATTACTGTCAGAATTCTTGTGTTCACAAGGAATTTTACAGACTTTATCAACTGCACAGTATCAGTAACTGCAGCCAATGCATAAGTGCTGATTTTATCTGGTCTTCTCTGATGCACTAAGCAAATTCCCATTTTAATGTGGAATAACCCAGGAGTGAGTTTTTCTGGGCTATATCACACCCTCTGTCTCCTAAGCAATGATGCACCAAAAGTTGCTTAAGTACCTTAATTTCATGTGCTCGTATTTACACTTTGAGACTTTTTTTGCCCTCTTCTCTCCAGAAACAGGAGCATAACCAGTCCCGTCCTAATCCCAGCAGCACTGAACGCTGCCACCGCCGCCAGAGGAGCCGCACCCCAGGGCTCTCCAATTAGCGCTCTCCAAGTTACCGGGACCGGAAAGCTCCCGTTTTTCCCAAATCCCCGCTCCGAGAACTGCAACAGCGAAGCGCCTGAGCTGTGACTCCACCAAAGCGGCGTTTACTCCGCAAGCCAGGACCGATCCCGGGGCCGGTCAGTGAGGATCCCATCCCGCACTTGGTGTGCTCATCCTGCTCCCCTCCCCTGTGCGCACCCCGCTCCTCCCGTGCCCAGCCCTGTCCCCTCACCTGTGCGCATCCCACTCCTCCCGTGCCCATCCTGCTCCCCTCACCTGTGCGCATCCCACTCCTCCTGTGCCCATCCTGCTCCCCTCACCTGTGCGCACCCCGCTCCTCCCGTGCCCATCCCTCTCCCCTCACCTGTGCGCACCCCGCTCCTCCCGTGCCCATCCCTGTGCCCTCACCTGTGCGCATCCCACTCCTCCTGTGCCCATCCCTGTGCCCTCACCTGTGCGCATCCCACTCCTCCCGTGCCCATCCTGCTCCCCTCACCTGTGCGCACCCCGCTCCTCCCATGCCCATCCCTGTGCCCTCACCTGTGCACATCCCGCTCCTCCTGTGCCCATCCCTGTGCCCTCACCTGTGCGCACCCGGCTCCTCCCGTGCCCATCCTGCTCCCCTCACCTGTGCGCACCCCGCTCCTCCCGTGCCCATCCCTGTGCCCTCACCTGTGCGCACCCCGCTCCTCCCGTGCCCATCCTGCTCCCCTCCCCTGTGCGCACCCCGCTCCTCCCGTGCCCATCCCTGTCCCCTCACCTGCCCGGCGGAGTCCCGCGGGCTCGGCGCCGCCTCCAGGGATCCGCCGCGGCGGGGCGCGGGGTGCATGGCCGGGGCAGGCTCAGGGCAGCGCCCGGCCCCGCCGGCTTTATGGAGGAACGAGAGCCGCCCCTGAGCGAGGGGAGGGATGCAGGGAGGCGGGGGGAAGCGCTGCCCGGCCCAGCTGGGGAAGGGGCGCGTTGACCCTCTTCAAAATGTTCACTCAGTTCGCAGAGCAGCGATGCTCGGATGCAGCCGCCACCTGCTCCCCATCACTGCGCTCGGGAAAAACCCGCACAAGAAGAAGCCCTTTCTCTCCTGAATTGCACCTCGTCGGTCACCCATACAGGGTCACTCCAGAGGGGTCCCAGAAGACTGACTCTGTGGACAACTCTCTGGATTCCGCAGTTAACATAAATTCTCACACCACGGGGCTGAGGGGAGCGAGCATTTACATGGAGGGGTCTCCCTCCATTGTGTCCACACAGGTGCTTCCCAACACTTGTGCACTCCCTGTGAAACGCTCCATACGCTGCCTGTGGGAAAGCAAAGGCAAACTGCATCAGAGGTGAGAGGGGGTGAGGGCTGGGCCTGTAGCAGAGGGGCTCTGAGCAAAGTGGCCTCCAAGGCTACAGGGGACTCAGCAGTGAGGGACTCCCCTGAATTCTCGACAGCACAAAGTGCTGGTTGTAGTCTCAAAGTGGAACACAGGGGGCAGGTGTATGGAGCTCTTCACTAAAAACAGCAGTGCATTTCTGCTGTGAAAATAAATTGCAGCGTATTACGTCTTTTCTCAAAAGCTCCTGAGCATACAGGAATAATAACTACATTTCTATTAGCAGAAAACGACATCTTTTCATATCGTTTATGTTGTCTTTTATTTCCTGGGTACATCTAGACATTGTTTATAATACAAAACCTCATGGTTTTTAGACTCCAATAATCCCAGTCCTCGTTGTCTCCTGTCAGGTCAGACTTGGCAACATTAAGATAAGGGGATTTGTGGTCCGCAGCAGGAGAAGCCAAAACGTTCCCCGGGAACATAATCTCTTGGAGGCCTTATGGGTCCCTTGGGGAGGAGAGATTGATTATTTTGTGTCTGAGCTGTCCAAAACCAAAGACTCTGATCTTTTTTTATGTTCTTTTCAAACAAACCTTTCAAAGATATGCTCAAAATCAGCAGCAACTAGTTTTACTCTAACATACTCAAGTATTTAGTATATTAGCATATACTAATATACCCAGTATTTTCTCTTCAGTGCCTACAATATTGAAACCTTGATTCCAGCTGGATCCCCTAGACACTGGTGTAACACACATGGTAAATCATATTGATGGAATTGATATACAGGCTGACACCTAACCCGGGCAGGCACAGTCACACTTGCACCGACATCTGCAATGATATCAGGGTCTTCCTTCTTCCTAGAAGGTACTGAGCCTCAAACAATCCTGTTCCCAAGAGGACTGAAGGTGACTAGCTCAGCCCCTCAGACACAGCACGGGATTGAAAGAGCACAGCTGTAAGTGATGTCATAGCTGGAAAAGTCTTTTTTTTTCCCAGTTTGCTATTGGGATATATTTCGTGACCAGATGCTTCGATTTTCCCTGCATAAAGAAAATGCAGTATTTATAATAGAAGTCTTACCTCTACAACAGGCATTTCACTTCCTTCTTGAAGAATAGATCTCCCTATCAAACGAGCTGACTCAGAAAGCAAACAATTTGTAGGATCTTTACCCAGAATCCTAAGTGTATGAGAGCCTGGTGTTAATGATAAATCTGTAAACACGGGCACAGTAAGACATTTATGATGGAATATGACTAATCTGTCAATTTTCCCTAATTCAAATAAAGCTATAATAATGGGGAGCCCACAAGCAGCTTGACCTATAACTGCTGAAACAATGGGAATGAGGTCAGGAATGGCCAAGGAAATTTAACCTAGTATAAAATTAATCAGTTACATAACAAGATAACTGGGATGCCCAGAGTTTTGGGGAGCAGATTAAAGCCGATTCACTGGTTTAGGAAGAAGTACTTGTTCACCACAGCCAATGCCCCGTGGTCTCAAAGGGCAGAACCACAAAGCATGAACGGACTCGATTACAGCCTCTTTTCACTGGGTGTTCGCTGGAGCCTGCTCTGCTCCTCTCCACACAGGGTTTCCAGCTCCTAGGAATCTGTGGATGGCTTTACAGGAGAACTGCTTAAAAGGTTTTATCTGAAAGCTGAATCTTCACAGTTCTAGGGTTGCAGGGTTTTGGAAAACCCTCACTCTGTCACAAGCACAGCTGCTGCTTTGGGTTTTTGCAGACAGAGGGACACTTTTACCTTTTCCCAAAAGCTGGTAGCACATTCTACCGTTTAAGAATGGTGGCTTGAGCCCCTCACCACAGAAGAGAGCAATATGGCACAGCGGTCAGGTATGGAGCACAACACAAACAGGGCTCAGGAGGCACAGGAGTTACTCTACTCACCCTGGCGAGAGGTGGCACAAGCAAACACTGACCCAGAAAAGGTCTGAAATGTGACCTCATTGGTCTGCAGCAGCACCAAGGCAAAGAGAGGCCTAAAGTTTTCAGTGGGACATCAGAAATCTTCACAGACCCTGAGATGGGAAGGAACTGTGAAGGACAGAGACAACTGGGGCATCAGCACCATAGGGAGAGAGGCCTCCCCTTATGCCATGGAGATAAGGCAATACAGTGATTAATTATTCTCTAAAGCCTGCAGGAGATTTCTCACATACAGCCTCTCATAGAGACAAAGCCCTCCAGACAGATAATCAGCACCTGAGGATGGAGCACAGGTCTGACCCTGCTCAAAAGTGGGTCAAGCTGATCACGTTTTGCAGGACAGGGCTTTGCCACGTGCAGCTGCCACAAAACCTCTCACACCAGCACAGAGCAACCATGGCAGCACTCACCATGAAGGCTCCGAGAGTGGCTTTCAATTACGTTTTCCCTCATAATTCCTCATTAAATTAATTCTCCTCTGCCACATTCCGATCCAAGTGAGAGAGTGGTGTCAGACTGAAATCCCATGCTTTCTCAGTCCTTTGCTGGAGTAGCTCCAGGAGCATCAAGCATCTCCAGAAGAGACCACAAGTCTATTCCTCCTTCCCATCTGCTAACTCAAAGGTGACTCTGCTCTCGTTTTCAGAGAGTTTCTGTTTTGTTCTTCAAAGCAGAAATTTGACAGCAGAGTTTGTAATCAAACAGTGGTTCTGACACCTGGGGGTACCCATTTGTAGATGAATGCCCTGGTGATTTTTAGGCTGGAAAGTATTAAAACCTGCAGATCTTCCCCTCCCTAGAGAGACATACAGTAAAGGACAGTTTTTGCTGTCTGAAACACAACAACATAAACCTTCTGCCCTACCTCTCCTCTTCGTCCCATCCTGAGAAAGTTTGGTCTTCTTGGATCAAACACATAGGGACTCAACTAGCCTGGCACATCTTTCCAGACACACCACAAGTCTTGTATTTACCAACACTCTGAGGAAGTTGGTCTGGGGGGAAGAAAAAATGGTGGAAACAGTAAAAATCTGGGGCTCCCAGGGGTTCCACACTGGGGAAGAGAGAGAGTCAGAGGGTGATTTTGTGGAACTGGTGAGGCAAGAACCATGGAAAAGCAGGTTGGGAATGATCTGTAAGGATATTAATCTTCTGCTGAAAGATAAGATTATCTACCTGAATGCACCAAGACTGAAGGAGAGAATCAGTCAGCCCTAAAGTCTTCTCAATCCCATCAAAGTCATCAGTGGGAATTACCTGATCTCCCCACGTGATAGGAGAAAGTGCTCTAATCTCCAATAAGGCAATTTCACAACATCACTTCTGAGGTACAAACCTCCTTGGACTTGATGTAGCCCAGCCATCTGCCTTTCCAAGCAGGACCATTTGTCTGAGACAAAGTGGCTGCTTGAAACTTTTCCAGAAAAAGGTATGAAGTGTTAACTCCCTGAACAAAACAGGTTTAACATGACTTAGTACAAAGTCTGCTCTAATCATAATTACTTTCTCCAGAACGGACAACTAAAAATTCTAATCACAGCCCTCTGCCTTTCTGTTAATTAAGTGCTGCAGACAAGTCATGCCTTTAAGAATCTCATGGCACTTAGACAAGCACTACAGAAGTTAGAGGGAAGAGTGAAGATGAACATCTGCACAGTTTGTTTTCCAATATAGGTTTTACGGATCTTCCTCATATTCTGACTGAATTTTTTCAATGCCCTTGTATACTGATGCCCAAAAAACTGCTGGTCTGAAAGTCTGGCTCATTTTCTTCTACTGATTTTTAATATTTATAAAGCATGTGTTGTCACAACACCTAAGCAGCAGCATTCACTTCCAATCACTTTCTAATCTTCATTCTCTCAACCTTTGACATCTCTCACCTAACAAGGTAACCTGTGATTGTGGCTTAAGTCATTTACCTAAATGCAGGGAGTTTAAAAGCTCCAAATCCAAAGCTTTTCAAATTTTCAAAGAAATGCATGGATCTGACATCCCTGTCTTTCTACAGGGAATTTTTCCATTTTCTCCCTTCTTCTGTGAATCAGAGTTCTTCCAACAAGCACTTCCCAGAGCAATTCACCCAGCCTTTTACCAGCACGAGGCTGGGAAAGTGTAACACTCTGAACTCAGAGTAACCTCCAAGAAATGCTTGGAAGTCCCGGCTGCTGAGAAGGGACTCACATCCCCATGAGGGTGGTTTAGCAATCAGTTAACTATTCATGCTACTGAACAGTTGTTGATTAATAAAGCATTTAATTCATAACCAGTTAATATGCAGCAAAAGGAAAAGAGGGATTTAAATTATGCAATTATTTAAAACATTTACAAATATCTTTTTCCAATGAAAAGTGCAAGAACCAAAGAGGCAAATTACCCTCTCAGCGTGACTCAGCCAGCTGTAATATCAACAGCCTTCAAGCACACTTATTTTGAAAAGCCAGAGCTGCTGTGTAAACCTACTGAAGCACATCCAGCCAACAGACCATTCACTGTTTGTATATTTGCTTTGGACTGTTTAAAGAAGTAATATTAGCCCTTTCATCTGAGGCAGGAAATATTTTTCATTTCATAAAAGCTAAATAAAATCACGAGTGACATGAGTTACTTGCTGCTCTGAGTAAACAGAGGGTAGTTTTTCCTAACAACACCTTTGTAAACTTTTTACAAAAGGTTAGTTTAGATGCTGCTGGGACAATGGAGAAACCAGGCTCTGATTTGTTTTCTCTAGCTAAAATAATATCACAAAATTAATATCAATCAGCTACATTTCAAACCAAAGGGTTGTCTGGCTGGGAACCAAAGTCCTTAAAGAGCTCTTTACTCCAATTACTCTGGAATTACTGGGTATAGAAACGCCAGTTACAACTTCCTTTTATTTCCTTATCTGCTCAGTGTTGGTCAAGTCACCTCAAGTCAAATGTGGTCCCCTACCAGTCAGCAAAGATTCCCTGTGTTACTAGAGCAAACAGGATTTAGTCCAGCCAGAACCATCAGCCAGGGGTGGGGAAAGCCAAGTGGAAAAGCTCAACAAACTGATCTGCCTGCTGTCTGAAAATAGAGGGCAGCCTGGAGAGGACAAGGAAATACTGAGCCTTGGAGACTGTGCTCTGCTCAGGCTTGCAGCCCAATCCCTGTAGCTCAGGCAGGGCTGAAGGGGAGCTCACAGCTGGTTCCACAGCAGTCTGAGAGAGGTCACAGCTCTGCACTGCACCAGTCCTGGCCCTCAGCCCCAGAGTCCTGGCAAGGGGAGGGAGGCTGAGAAGCTGCTTAGTGTTGATGGCTCTGGCACCAGGTACAAGGTGCAAAATGCTGTAACCTGAAAATGAAAGACAAAGCGTCCAAAAAGAGAAGAGTGTGCGAGAGCCTTAGGCAACTTCACCACCACCACTGAAAACAGCCACTCACAGCATTCAGGGATCACTTTGACCAGGTCCTGATCCTTCTCCATCCCTTAAGCACGAAGTGTAGTAGAAGCAGACTCCATTCATTGAGGAAACACCCTGGTAGCATTATTTCTACTACATTATCATTACAAAACCTCAGGAATTATCCAGTGCTTTCACATCACAGACAAACACAAAGCAAAATAGTCAAACGCATAAATAAGCCTGCTGATAAGAGCAGTCACGGAGTGTTTGTTAACCTCAGCCTGTTGGCCTAATTAGTAGAACAGCAGCATATTGTGTATTCAGAGTGAGGTGGAGGAGTGAACAAAGGAAAAACCTTTGTACTCGCTGATGATATGAGTAAGCAAAGCTTAGAAAGCGATTCGGCAGACTTTGATCCATTCAGGAAAGAGAACAAGAGCTCTCCAGGTACTTCTGACACAGCCTCACCATGGGCTTGTGCCAGTAACCAGCCTCTGCCATATTCACACTCATTTAGAAATCCGATATTAGATTTGCTGAATGTGAGAAGCAGGCAGACTGCATGCCATGTGTTTCACACACCCTAAACATAGCCAGGCCGAGGGAAATCAAGAGATGACTCTAAGGCCCAAACAATCGCAAAAGACACAGGGTTTGCCTGTTACAGAAGGTTTTTGGTGTGTTTCACCCCCGTGCTGTTGATGATCAGCCTTTCTGAAACAGAGGTCAGATTGTTCATTCCTAGCCAGTCTGTTAAAGTCCCTCAGGGCTTCACAACAAAGTGAGCTCAGAGCACCACTCTGTATTCACAGATTTCAGACATCCCCCATCCACTGAAGTCCTGAAATCACACAGCAAAACAGATGACAGAGGGCAGCCTCTGGTCTAGACACTGGCCATTGACCAGCATGAACAACACAAATTAAATCACAGTCACTTTTTGCTCCAAGGATGAAAACCATAAACCCATCAATTCACAGCAGCAACTTTAAACACGCTGGCAGTTGTAAAATATCCAGCCTTGGAGCCGTGAAACACATCATCATTTCCAAGACTGGCAAGAGCTGTTCATCTCGCTGTGTTCTCATGACAGATGTTTTTTCCCCTTTGAGTTTCTTTTACTTTATTAGATTTTAGCTCCCATTATAGTTAGGACAATTTTGTATTGGGGCAAAATTAATTAGTTTGCATCAAAGAAAGGCTCCTTGAAACACAACACTAATGAGTCTCATCTGCCTGATTAGAGGGCTTTGCTTTTAGGAGCACTAGGTACAAAATTTTATTTCAGAGAAATAAAACATTGTAAGGTTATTTAAGGTTGAAAACATTAGCTTAAACAGTAACCAGGATCATGGAAAAAGATTAGGGTGGCAAATTGTGAGCAGACTTAAAACTGACAAGAGGATGCAAGTGTAGACCTGAACAGGCTAATGAGGTTTTGTCAAAGATGTGCAAGCAGAGCTCAGTACAATTCACAACAATATATTTAGTGAACTGACACTGTGCCTCCCATCTATTCACAATTCTTTTCACCTATTCACCTGCTTGTAGGGACTAAATGGAAAAGAGTTATGGGTTGGAAAAGACAGTAGCAACTTCTAGAAAGAAAAGATGGGAAAAAAGTTCATTCTGGATGAGTCAAACGAATCTTTAGTATCTGACAAACTACCTACACAAAATATTTACTTATTTTTAAACCTGATTTTAGTCAAGAACAAGTTGTGTTTATCAATGTTGACTTTGATTGATGTGACAATTACTCCAGAGAACAAAGGGAGTTAAACAGATTGGGTATTTCTCATTTTTATTAAGCTTCTTCACCCCACCCACTTTCTCTTACCCCATTAGTACAAACAATTAAAAAAATACAATCTAGAATTAACTTCCTGAAAGACGGGCGAATTCACCTGAAAAATCACGTGGTAAAGGAAGTTATCAGAGGTTTTCTGGTAAATTTGGCATAGCACACCATAAATGACACCTGCACAGCCACATGCTGGGCCATTTGTGAATGACCAACACAAGACATAAGCACAAGCAGTAGAATATAGGGGAACTGCCTTCCCCATGGTTACATCTCCCTCCACAAACCTCTCCAGCACGGATACAAGACTGGGAATGAAGATGTGGTGTTTGGAGAGGGCCGGTCCCAGCTGCTGGCAGAAACAGCTCCGTGTGAGAGGAGGCAGAAAGCCCATGATTGGACAAGGATATGCTTTTACGTATCATCTGTGGCCAAAGAAACCACTGTAAATTTGTGAGTGTGCTCTCAAAGCCATCCAGGCCGACTCTGAGCAGTACAACTGAACAGGCAACACCTCTGGCTGGTGGAAAACCATCCAGACCTGCTGCAGAATCTCATCACAGGGCACCGAGGGCTTACACAGCTTGGGCAGTTACACACAAAAAGCCTTTGGATAAACCAGGAACTGAATTTGAACATCTTTTACCTCTTTCCTCTGTTATGATAAGGTTTCAACTCAAACATTACCACTTTTTGTCAAAATTACCTTGACCAGCAACAGGCAACACCGAAACCTTTTTATCCTTTTGCCAACCTAACACTGGAATTCAAATTTTAAAAAACTCATTTCAAACATGAGTGTCATCTATGTGTCATCTTCTTCTGATGCCTTGCATACTGCACCTGTGCATAATATTCCTCCTGCCAGCCTTCCACATTAGGTCAACAACAACAGCAACAACAACAACAACAAAGACAACTGTTATTCATAAGCTTTTTGTTGTCTTGCGGAAGAAGCAAAAGGGCCCGGAGCATGTGTGGGAAGGAAAGACCTTTGTTTGATTTAATTATATTTACTTCTTTCAAGTCTAAGTAAACTCAGGGATCAGCAGATCAGAACTGGTTAATCAAATCATGACCACCCTGTGTGGGCAATCACATCGTGCTGTGTCACATTCAGCAGGTTCTTCCAACAAAACACCCTCAACCTTTACACTGTGGACAAGAAATAAGTGTCCCTCCCAGATGGCACTGCAGAATTAAGAGCTCTTCTAATGCAAAAGCTGACAGCTGTGGAGTAGCACTGAGATTGTTTTCAATACTTCCATTGTGGGGGCTGACTCCAGATCTGCTGGTTAAAGTTACTGATAACACCACAATAAAAGATCTGGTTCTGATCCTGATGTTCATCACTGAGTGCTGGACAAGAGGGAAGAGAGCAGGGTGGGCTCAAAAGCACATGTGCACAGATGCTATCCTGACACACTGCTGGATGTTGTCCTCACCCACCTGCTCTGGTGTCCAGAAAGGCTGGAGAACTAGGAAAGCTGCAAGGAGTTTGCCTCTCAGGGTTACCCCTTGCATGCTCTTGCTTGTATCTGTAAGCACATGGACTATGCAGGAATTGGCTTGGACAACTCCAACTCCTCTCCAGAGCAACTCAGTGCCAGTATATTTTGCATCTATCTCCTGTCTCCTTTTAGGAGTTGTGAGAACCTCTCCAATAGGGGAAGAAGGAAAAGGAAAATCTTCCCTTCATTTGGGCTTGGGACTTTCCCACGAGAGCAGCACACATTGCACAGTGCCAATGCATTTAGGTATCTCAAAGACTTTCCTTGGACCTTCATCATTTGTCAGCTCATAGGCAATTTCCTGTGTTTCTTTTTGTCTACTCATAAATGTCTTCTATCTACTAACCTCACAAAACCAGGCTCCTCCCTTGCTCTTCCATGTTTTCTCCATTCATTTTTCCCTTTCCTATTATTCCAGCCTTTTCTGTCCACTAATGCTTTTCCTTCCATTTAGACATTATAATGGCTTCATCCCAAATGACAAAATGGAGTTACTTTGCAGTTTTGTTTATTCCCACCTAAGCTGAAGTGTTTCTCCTTCTTTTCTATTCTCTTAACTTATTAAATCAAAATCTTTACTTATCAGGCTGGCATAAACTCAAAATGTCTTCCCACGGTTCCTGTGTCCAGCCTTCCCACCTGACTAATGAGGAAACTCTGATGTTGAATAAAAGAGTTTGTGCATGACAAAGAATTTTTAATGGAAAATGAAACCTTCTGACATCACCAGCTAATTATAATGCAGCACTGTATTGCAGGACAGGATAAAAGTGTGCACGTGTTTTCCTGTATGTTTCAATATCCTCCTATTGACAGAAGATAGGGCTACTGGTCTACAACTGGAGGCCAGGAAATTATTTTTCTGATTTCATTGGAGTAATTGACAAAAGCACTTCCTTTCTACATAAGGTTAACAGATGGCTCGTTAAAGTTACAACTTCATTAAACAGAGCTGTCACCAAAAATTATATACATCACAACAAAAATAATATTGATACAAACTCACTGCAAAATTAAAATGAAGTTTGCATAACCTAAAGCACAGAATAAATAATTGTCACTATTGCAACACAGAATAGCAAGGTGAATTTGCTTTTCTAAGATTTCCTTGGAAACTGGAGGAAGGGACATAAATTGGGGAAGTGTCAACATGGGACTTAAGTTACCATGGGCACAAAGATGCACTCAGTCACTGTGCCTATGCCAGGAGCAGGCTGCAGTCTGCTGCAGACCCATGGGCAACACAAGCACCAACCCTGCAGGGCTCTGCTTTCACATCCTGCCTCAGTCATGTTCAAGACCTGTGCAAGGCAAGGGCTTGCAGCACCTGACTCTGCCTCACCTCCATCATGATTTGGCTCCCTGATGCCTCACCCAGCCAGCAAAAAACAAGGGGGGAGAGTGGTTGAATTAAAAAAAGAAATTTTAAAAAAATCCAGCAATACTCATTTGCCCACCTGCTGTGGTTTTTAAGACCTCATGTTCACCTTAACCTTGCCTCATTTCCATAAGAGCAGGAGAAAATGCAAAGGAGATTCAGCTTTGAAAACAGAAAATGTAATCAGTGTTAGACTTTTCATAGGTGGCTGCACATCAGCTATTCCACCTGGACAGATCTAGAATGCTAATGTAATTATTGATATGTAAAACCTTTCTCCTTCAACATCACACTTACTATTTATCCTATTTGTCAGGATTCTTCCAGGTTTTTCCCTATTTTCCTTCTTTCTCCAGTATCTCTTCTTCATCTTTTTTCTTTCTCTAGTATTACTGCCTTCTCTCCAGAGCCTCCTACCACTGTTACCTTTTCTTTGTGAGCTGTTTCGCAGTAGCCTTTGTATAAAATTCAGCTCCCAGACTTTACTGAGCCATCACTAAGACATGCAGCTTACATGCAATGACCTGGGAGAAAGAAAAATGGAACCCCACTGGGTTTTCCCCGGGTTCATTCATTTTCTCCGCAGCAACAACTCAGAAGCAAACCCGTTCTCTTACCCATCTTAGATATCAGCTCCTTGCATTATGAAACTGGGTTTCTTTTTGCAAAAGAAGTGAATCAGGGAGGGAAACAAAAGGAGATGTAGGAGCACTATTTCCCATTGCAAAACCTCTGTCAATAGCTGTTGGCAATAACTTGGTTTGTTTTGCCATGCTGGTGATGTCAGGTTCGCTCAGCTCACGCCCCATCGGCTCTGAGGGGCTTTGCTCCCTGCAGGGCTGGGCAGCAGAGCACAGCCACTTGCTGCCTGGGCTTGCCTTCACATGAAGGGGTTTTGGGAAATTGTATAACATCACAGCAGACTGGTCCTTGCCCCAAGTGTAGCAGACTCTTCCTTTCTCACTGACTTTGGCAGAGCACGTGAATTTCATCAGCATCGCCAAAAAAATGCAAAGTAAACTGAGGGTGCTGAAAAGGGACATTTAATTTTGAGGGGGAAATAAAAGGATACATCAGGGAACTGCTGTGACCAAGAGATTCTGCTCTAGAAGAAATAAGGCAAATTCTTCAGTGAAAAATAGAAGAGAGACTGCTGCTTTTGTAGCTCCCAGTAGCAGCCAAAATAAGGGTAGTGAGAAAGAACATGGATTTTCAAGGCAAACAAAACCACAGTAACACCTCCATACCTTTTAATGCCAATATAATAAACTATGAAGATATTTCACTTACAAATAAAGATTGTATCTTATTGTTCTTTTTGGATATAGCTTGGTTTCAGTAAAAGGTGGTTATAATAGGGCAGTTGTAACAACAGATCATCTTACAGAGAAAGGAATCACCATGGCAGTTCCAAAAAATATGGACTAAAAAAGTAGTGACAGAAAATTTAGCAAGCAGAGTGGCATGGATATGAAAAAGCACAGAAAAGAGCTTTTTAGGTTCCATGGTTTAGCCTATCACAAAGGATAAATTTGCAACGTGAATATTGGGCAAGCATTAGGATATCAGCAACCACCTCCTTGCACTGCCAAAGGGGCAGATAAAGCATTCCAATGCCACTGGTTTTTTTCCCATATCCCAAATTTCTTTGGTTTTGTGGCTCTTTGTCCCACCAGGAAAAAGTTACAATGTGGGATAAAGATGCCAAATGTACGTAAAATTGAGTCAACAGAATGTTAGAATCCTATATTTGAATGAAATTATTATATGGATCTATTAAGCTTATTTAAAATAAGGCCTTCCAGTCTGCTTTCTGCCTCAATTTTCTAGGTGTTCTCATGCCACAAGTCACATCCAGCTCTGTCCAAGCAGGACTGAGTTCCTGCTGCTTTAGTTCAATGCTTCAGATACCCACTTTTGTTCAGAGCTCTGCACAGAGCAGTGACAAATACTTCTTATTTTTTCCCAAATGAGGATGTTCTGGAGTTAATTGGATCTTTGCTCTGGAAGAAAGCTGCACACCTGCTTGTAGACAGACAGATAACCATTCTGAATCAACTGGCCTAGAGAGCTCTGGCTTGCCAGTAGGTATCAAAACAGGTCTAGGAGAGGGAATTAAAAAAAATACCGAACTCAAAACCCAAACACTTCCCAAACCCTCCCTGCCCCTCCCCAGAAAAACCCCAACCCCACCAAAACCCCAAACACAATCTGCTCACTAAGCACAGGCCGAGGGAGGTCCCTGCTGGCAGGATGATGAAACACACGTGAAGCAGTTCCAAACACAGCATCCACCTGCTCCCACAAAGAGTTTCTTCCCTCTCTGAGCCCCACAAACACGGCACAGTTACCTTGCACTCACCCTGGCACCAGCCTCTTGCTCCCAAAGGCAGCACCACACCCACTGCACAAGGGCAGCTGCCTGCTGGGGCAAAGGGGGAATCCCAGTCTCCAGTTCACTGTATTCACCAAGGATAAAAATTCCCAGCATACCTGAATTATCATTCTGCTGAAGCAAGGCTGACTGACCATTCCTGCAGCTCCTTCTGTTGCAGATGAGCAGGAGGATGGGACCCACCTGGGTTCCCACATGACATTGGTCATTTTTTCTCTCACATGACAGGCATCAGGTATCAGTAACACTTAGTTCATCAGCCAACACTGGATACTGGTGTATTGAAAAGAGGGAACAAAATAAAACAACAGATCTTGTCTCAGCTTTTTTGCTGTATTACATTACATGGCTACTGCAGAAT
Organism: Falcunculus frontatus; assembly: GCA_013398115.1. Lineage (NCBI taxonomy): Eukaryota > Metazoa > Chordata > Aves > Passeriformes > Falcunculus > Falcunculus frontatus. Next base: position 1,901,440 of record VZRV01005009.1, read on the forward strand.
TTCGACTACAGCAAATTTCAGGAGACACACACCAGATATAATGCTTGACTATGGTGGAAGACACGATAGAGCTGGGAACAAACTAAGCTCAAAAAATGTTTATGGGATGACACACATTAACTTCCAGACCATAAAAATGTACAAAAAAAGCAAGAGCTAAAATAAATATTCAATGAAGGAAAACATGTTTTACAGAACACAGACATTATGAAGAGGTTTGATTTTCCTCTTAAAACTGACACAGTTGAGAGTAACAGACATTTCCAGTGGCTCAGAAAACAAATTTAATTGAGACTAGAATGAAGGAAAGCATACAGGTTGTTTTTTTTAAAAAAAGAAGCTTTATTACAAATCTGTAGGTTTAAGAAAATATCCCAAAACTGTCAAAGTAGTATGAAAAATGCTGTCATCTGATTCACAGTCACCAGTTTTCTCCAACAAACATAGCATACAAAAATTGGTATAAACCACGGCAATTCTTTTTGGTGACACAAGTCAGATATTTGTAATTCCAAATTCCCTGCTGACAACTAAGATGCTGCTGGCAGGGGGATGATTAAATTGCACTGGTTTTGAAAACTGGAAGTTGGGATGGAAAGGTTATATATACATATACACATATTATATTTTACCACATGTCCAGGCAAACACAACATGGCCCAGCACAATACTAAATTCTGTAAAACCTGGAGAGCCAGGGAATGTGTGTATGTGACATTTAGTTATTCTCTGTGCTCTGGTTCCCATTTGCTTTTACATCTCAAATCTAATAATGACCAGTTGTTTTCCACTCTCATTTAGAGAAACAATGAGGTTGAGGTGCTGCTGTTCTGTCTCTTCAGACTAAGAACGTGTCAGGTGCACTGCATGCAGATACAGGATCTAAAAATGCAGTGCAGTTAAAACATCACATAATTAAAGTGGGAGTTTTAGGAGATTGTACACCGAATTTCCCGCAAGTGACCTAACACCTTAAGCTCCCCCATGGAAAAATGGCATTGCTCATGCCATTCAGAGATAATTCATACAACAAATGAAAAAGGAAAGAACTGATACATGTTACACTCCTCAACTGAAGCACAGACTGCTGCAAAAAAACCAGAAGGTCGGCGAGTATGCCAGGGATTGAATCCAAACCTGCCCTACAACTCTTAACTGTGGGTAGTTACCTGCAGTGGCTGGAAGCTGCAGCATAGACCATTGGTAACAACATTCTCAAATCCTTTGAACTGCACAGGACTGAAACACCACAGCTCAGAGATGCAGTGGAGATGAGGCTTCAGTAGAAGTGTGAAGATTCAAAAGGAGCAGGATGAAGCATTTCTGTTACAGTACCTGCTCAAGGTATTGATACGATCTAAAAAAATCCCCAAACAACTCTATAACTCAACTGTTTTTATCAGGTGCTTGAAGGGGATTTTCTATTGAGCAATCCTCCTTTTGCCAACAGCAACTTGAAAGAAACCTAGCATCATGTCAAAAAACTACTCAGTGCATTTCACTCATTTTGCTGTTTCAACTTCAGCTGAAAAGCACAGAATTGAGAGTTATTCAAAGAAAACTACTCTGCAGGAGAGCAATTAGAAATCAACAGTCTCTCATTACTGGAGCAAACAGGATGGAAGATGCAGAAGTGATTTACAGTAATTTCCTTCCCCATGTAGACCAGACTAACCCTAGGTTAATCAGGGCTACCTGGAACATTTCTTAAAAGCCACCTGCTGGTAAAGAGGTTGCCTCATTCTCCTGCATTTACTGAAAACCTGATCTCTGAAATGCTGTAATGAAACAGTCCAAAATCTTCATTCCAAAGAAGGAAAATATTTCATGTACATTCTTAGGTGTGAACCTTCAGGCTTGGGAAACGTTTTTCTAGATTGTCAGCAAGTGTCTGATCAGCCTCACGCAGGACTTCAAGGAAACTCTCCACCTGGAAATAAAAAACACACACAAGAAGAAAAAAAAAACCAAAAACAACTTGCATGAAAGACTGAATTCTTATACTGGCACAGGGGCTCTTTCTACTTCTGCACCCTCCAAATAAGAGCAGCCAGCAGCAGCCATTGCAATGAATAATGGAAAATGCCCCACAGTAGCTACCTTCCTCCTAAACCCCACAATTCCAGTTGGTCAGTATTTTGAAATGTTAACCACTTTCCTCAAACCCTTACTTCCTTTTTCAGAAGAAACACAGAAACTTTTCTCACCCAGAGAAAAACTCCCCAAGAAAAATATTTAGAATAGTTCTCCTATAAAAATACAAAGGGCAAATTTTCAGCTAGAATAAATTCTCAGACATCCATTCACTTCAGCACAGGTTGGCCCTGGCATCAGCTGATGATGTCAGCAAAGGTCTGGCTGAAGTGAGGCAGAACAGAAGGGGTAAGACTGTTTGGCACTGGAATGGTGTTTTACCTGTGCCTGAGCAATTCTGTCCTGCTTGTACATTGGATTTGGAAGGGTCCTGCCACCCAAGGAGCATTTTTTCAGCTGTGTCACAGACTTTGTCACATACTCACCGATGCAAAATACAGAGGTAAGAGGTTCTGAAAAGCACAGGAACATGTCTGTTCATTCAGATGTCCCTGGTGCAGTCCTTCTAAGGTATTCTCCTGGAAAACGAGAAATACAACCAGCATGTCATGAACAGTTGCTGAAAGAACAAACTCAAAACTGTGCACAGCATCAACAGAATGTGCTTTGTTCTAATAAATGGATAAAACAACCAGAACTTGCAGTTCTCAGAGCAAGCCAGACACAGATGATACAAAAAGGTGTGAAAGCTCACATGTCACAAGTCTCTTAACCTGAATGCTTCCATAATTAAAAAGATACAGCTGAGAAGGTGAGTTTATATATTGACAGTATCTCATTTTTTTAAATAAACTGACTTTCATTCAAAAGAAAGGGGAACATACATCTACACAATTTATCATACAGAATCTTGGCACACACTCAGAGAACCTGTGTCCCTCCCATCTCCCACACATGTTGCTACTCACCTTCTGGTTGATTCTCTAATGAATTACCCAGTAAGCAACTGCACTTGCACAGGAAAATGACCACATTAATAGTAAAGACTTTTTTCTTTCCTATCCTGCAGAAATCCCTACTAGAATTTTGTTTATTCTTACCTTGGTTAGTTCTTGAAGCATATTGGAAAGTAATTCACAGCAAATATCCTTCAAAATTTTTAAATGGAAATCTTCCTCATTTACATCAGTCCTTCCAGTCTCTTCTTGCTCAGACTCTTTGGAGTTATCAACAGCTCTCTTCCCACAGCCCTCCATGTATTGTAAAATACGGATCAAGCTCCCAATCAGAGGCATATCTTAATACAAAGTAACAAGAACAGTGAACTTTAACACTGAAAATTCTTGCCCATCCTTTCAAGGCATTAGAATTTTGAAACACACCACCAGATTTTACACAAAAGCTATAGGAATGTATATTCTGACAGTGTTGTGTTTTGTTACTCAAAGACAGTTTTAAAGAAGCAAGTGGAAATGTAGTAGAAAACCAAAACCATTTTTCCTGCAAGATGACCTGTATCTATAAAAAGTATATGCCAGTGGTAAGGAGTATGAGAAGGAAACTGTCTTTAGTAGTACCCAGTGAGGGCAGTATGTTAAATTTGCATCCATATAATCCTATCTGACAAACCAAACTGCACGACGTCTTTCTGCTGCAGGTAACCCTGACTGATATTCTCAAGACAGGCTTTTAATTCTAAAGACTTGGATTGAAAAGTAAGAAATTATAGATGGATTTAAGTAAGTGCAAAATCTCCCTCTACTAAAAAAAAAAAAATACTCCATAAAAAGAATGTATTACCATATTTTAGCAAAAAAGAAATTCTGCAATTTTCACTAATTTACCCAACGGAGAAGACTGAGCAGAATCCATAGATTCTGGTACTGTAACTCCTCAGAATTTACAGCCCATCCAGTAACTGAACTTTGGACTAGCTGTGATTTTGAGTAACCAGGAAAGAATCTTACTGTATGCACTGTCACTGAATTGAACCACCTTCCACACCCACATAAAGTCAATTGTGAATATTAAGTTAAAAAAAAAAAAAAAAAGAAAAAAAACCCCAACAACAATAAAAAAGCAAGACTTGCTTTTCCTCATCCTGGTGTATTCCTGCTCTGTCTGTGAAGCAAACATAGCAGACAGCACGGACAAGATAGAGGCCAGCACAGTCTTCTGCTCCTGCACAATGATCGGTGGATCATCTGGCTGGCAAAGCTCCTGGCAAACGAGGTCATAAAGCAAATTCCAAGTCTCTTTTCCTCCATCAGGAGCCTGCACTTGAGAAAGAAAGAAAGAGAACCCACCAACCCATCAAATTTAATCCAGGTACGCGAATTCCTTTTCTCCCCAATAAACACGTGATGATCCAGAAGTTACAGCCTCTCTTGGTCCCCTCACAAGAGGCCCCCTCACACGTAGCAATTCCAGCATCTTACCAATAGCCTGGATACCCTCATCCACCGTGGTCAGGAGCTGCAGGACATGCATATAAACATCCAGTCCTTCTGGGTTATCTGATCTACACAGAACAAACAGCAAAAACACAAATTAAAGTGTTGGTTACTGAGCTTATAGTCTGTGTTTTGGTCACAGAGAAGCCCATCAGCAATCATTGCCATTCTCTTTGCTAACAGACAAGTTGAGTCATTTCAAACCATAAGTCCAGGAAAACATATCCCAGTGATCTGTCAAACTGCACTGTTCCCACTAAAAGCAAGATGTTTGGACATAGGCCTTACAAGGTTATAAGGAGTCTCCCCAGCCATGAAACCAAAAAGAAATCTCCCATACCGGACTTGCTTGGCTGCTTCAAGTATACAAGGCACAATCTTAAAGTCTGGAAGTTCTTCAGGGGAATCATCTACAGATGGTCCCACAGAGCGACAAGTGCCATTTTTGATCCAGTTTAACATCAGCTCTTCATCCAGATCAAAGAGCTTGTCCACCACTTCACCCACTTTCACCAGCAATTCAACTGCACAAGAGAGAATGTTATTTTTATTTCAACAAGACTAAAAATGAAGAGCAAAACTTAGCTCACAAAATGCTAGTATATACAAGTATTCAGAGTAACTTCAGGACGGAAATATATTCGTTTTCTTCATAACCTACTACAGGTTGTTATGTTTAATTCCTTCATGTGGCATAGACCACATAAATATAAATAATAAATAGGGATTGTTGGAAAGCCCACTGACATCTTCTACTTTGTCATGCCACACGTGAAGCAGTAACTTTATTCTGCAAAGAGACTTCATGTTCCTGAAAAGCCCTAACTTCTGCTTCTGAAGTAAAACTTTTCAAGATTTGTTCCTAGATATGCAGTTTTATGCTAATCTTCCACCTGCCAATCTGCACTTTACTTAAACAGATCTGTTATTTCAATAGGATGGAGCAGGATTTCTGAGAACTGTCATTTAAAAAATTGATTAAAAAACTGAAAAAGCTGTATTATTAGGATTCCTTGACAAATGACAACTGCTGTTACAACTGAGTTGGATGTTAAACATAAATGCTACTCTAAATATTTCCATTTTTAGGTGGTTGGTGTGGTTTCTGCTAAATTAGTGCTAAGAGAGATTTGTGTAGCATGTCTGCATACCCAAAGCCTGCACAGTATTCAGCTGCCAGAGTAACTGAATCGTTCCTCCAGTTCACATTCCACAGATACGGTAATTTTAAAAACAGAAAATCCATCTCTGACTTGAAAAAAATAAATTAAATGAGGTCTCGTTTCAAGGTTCAAAAATGACATATGTATATCCCTGAATGAGGACTATGTCCTTTTTTTTATTGTGGAAAATAACAATTTCTTCAATTAAACATATTTTGATCCCCCTCCCCGAGCTTTCTTCTTCCTCTATGGGTGCTTTTCTGGTTGGTTTTATATATATTTATAAACCTACAAAGGCAGAGCAAGTTTGTTTTGGTGTCCTTTAAACTCATGAGGTTTCCTTTGTTTTAAAGAAGTGATCCCATCTGAAAATATTTGTCTTTGAAATTGCAAACTTCAGTTCCTATTTCTCTTCCGCAAACACCCACCAAATCCCAGCTTGTTTTGGCAACTCACCATTTGTAGAGCTGGACATGATAAAGCAAACACAGTCGTACACAGAAGGATTTTCTCGGATCCTCTCCACCCAGACATTGGCCACCTCAGGCTGGGAGAGGCAAGTTAACAACAACCTAGGCAAGAATTCCCCATTTAACAAATTAAAAGCCAATTCACTCCTTTTAGCTGTGCAAGTGTAAATCCAAAATAAAGAGAATGATGTGAAAGAAACAGGAATCTAACTCACAGCAAAGTGATTCCAGAACAATGCAGAAACAATAAAAGGAAAGGATGAGAGGATAATAAAATGGTGAGCCCACTTGTCAGTTTTCTCCTCAGGCCTCAGACATAGCAGAACTACACTAATGACACATTAATTTCTGAGATGTCCTACCTGCTTGTTTCCAGAAGAGTTGGGGAGTCTGAATCACATAAACGCTGCAGTAACACTTGGCTTTAAGGAGAAAATGCAGGGAAAAAAAGTTAATAAAATCCATCTTTATTTTTAAAAAAGGTATAAAAAGGTTCATTTCACGGCTGCAGCCATGTTCTGAGATTAAAGCCAGCTTTTCCTAAGTGTGCATGCCCTTCCAGTGTCTCTAGACTGCCAAACTTAGAAACTAATTGACTGGTGATTTAAAGTCCCCCAAAAATAGTGGTCTATATCCTTTTTTCCTTTCCTGAGCACTTCCCACACAAACATGGTCAGCCAAAAGTTATGAATGAAGATGAGGCCTGGCAGGCAAGCTTAGATCCTTCTCTAACCTGAATTCCCTGATTGTGAGTCCAGACAAGCAGTACCTGTGCATACACAAAGCACACAGACACTTACCCAAGATTCTCATCTTTGCTAATGGACATGCAGATGTCCTGGAAACATGCCATATTCCCTAATATTCCCACACAGATTTCCTGGAAACACAAAACACAGTATAATGAGACAACTGTAACACAGTCCATAATTTCACTTCCAGAGCCATAGGACAAAAGTAAAAGAGGTTCAAAACTGTTTTGCAGTTTGATTTCCAAGCTTTTATGACCCACTGATTTCATGACAAAGATACAAATTTTTCCACAGATTCTATACAGATTTTTCTGTTCTGTCAGACTAACCTAAAACATACTCAGGTACTATTCAGTTATTTAAGTGTTAAGGTGTTCCATAAAAGCAAATGTGTCTTGCAATCAGCTCTGCTTGGATATTCTTTGTATACTGTTTTGAAGCTAATCTGGCAGTCCTGTTATTAAAGCAAAAAGGACTCTTAAACCAAAAATATCACTACAGAAGCGTGACCCTCACTGATATTCACTTGCTCACAAAAGAAAGGGATCTTAATACAAGCTTCCAGCAAAGCCCATTTTCTGATTAAAGAGGTCTAAAACACAATAAAATAAAAAACCCCAAAGCAGTACATCCCATTAGGATATTCATGCCAAGTTAATCATTAAAAGGATGCACACTTGTGTAAAGGGGACCTGAAATACCTGCAGGTGACTGGGGTTAAAAAAAAGTGAGTCATCAGTTTGCAGCAATTTAAAGTCAAAAAAGTCAACTCTCTCCACTAAGGTTGACTTCTTAATTATTAACATGCTATTACCTCTGCTAAATTACAGTAGGCACTCCAGCAGACACTATTTCATGAAAGCAGCTGTGACAGCCAATTTGCACTCACTTCCAAATTTTGGTTGTACCTTCCAAAGACAAAGTACCAAACTTTCAAAGCTCTATATGTCTCTAGTCATCTCCTGGAGTAAAGCACCTGGTAACTTCTGAGGAAGAGGATTTACATCAACACTGAATACCTTTGAAAATCCTTTCTTGAATCCTACAGTGCTCTGTGTAGCACAAGCTGCAAATCAATGACATCAAAACACGTGGAAAATTTAAAAAAAAATTATTAAGTATCGGTGTCTAATAATTCTGAAGATTTTTTTTTTGTAATCTTTTTGTGTTTACTTCTCATTATCTTGTTGTGATTTGATTGGTAATAAATTAATTTCCCCAAGTGGAGTCTGTTTTGCCCGTGACAAATCACAGTAACTGGTGAGTGACCTCTGCCTGCCCTTATCTTGACCCATGAGCCTTTTGCTGTATTTGCTCTCCCCTGACCAGTCGAGGAGGGGAGTGACAGAGCAGCTTTGGTGGGCACCCGGCCTCCAGCCAGGGTCAAACCACCACACTCCTGTAGGTCTGACTAAACAAATTCATGACCATTTCTGTTCAGTAATCATAAAACAAGTCAAAAGGAAAAAAAAGGCCAGACTGGTGGGTTTTATAACAGGTCTTATAACTACGTTTGATAAACTCAGTCCTTCATCAGTGTATTTAGATGAGGGCTTGTGAGCAGACATGTACCAGCTCCAGCATCACCGAAATTCTTACTGATTAGACCATGTTAAAAACACACAGAGATGTGAAACACACATAGTGAAAAAGCATTTTAAAATTTGCTTTTGTGTTTTCTCCTGGTTCCCCTTACACATTACACATGCAATGGGAGAAGGGAGATAAGTGTAAATGCATGTACAGAGCTATCTACTATTGCTCTTAACACAGGATAGCTTTTTGAGAGTCCATACTTACAGTCAGGCGAGGGCATTTAGACTTGGCAAAAACTCCCATGAATATATCGGGGGCGTTGAACTCCTGAAGAAATAAGGCAACATCCTGTGGAGAAAGTGAGTAGAGAAGCTAGTGGATGTCTACAACTTCCAAATGCAAAAACAAAAGTGTTCTGAGATGACAAACTCGCTGCACAAAATTTGTTATTTGCCACCAGTTAATACCAATAATCCCTGGTTTTCAACGAGAAAAGGCCAGCAAGCCCCTCTGGTGATTCAGTATGCCAGTGATTTGCAGTACAATGAGCCAAAAAGTCACATTTGCAAGAAAATGCAAATTGCTCCCTATCTCAACAGACACTCAGCCAGAATTCAGTAAATATGATGTTTTACGGCATAACATCCCCATGACATATAAAAAAAGAAGCAAGTGAAGGGACTGCCATTAGCACTTGATCAGAATACACAAAAGAGGAAGTCTCTTCTTTATTATACCACATTAAAACACAAGATTAGTTCTCAGTTTGGGAATAAAGGACCCATGTTCCGTGTTTATTTAAAAAATCTGAGCAACAAGGTAGGGAATAAAATAATAATACTTAAACTAACATATATATATATATATATCTATATATATTGAGAATTTGTTCCAGCATTTGAGAATGCTGAGAGAAATATCAGAGAAAGCTATGCTTACCAGCAGGGCGTATTACAATTTCTAGAGGGAAATATGTCTGTTTAGAGATGGCATCAATATTATCTCCATAATCCAAGCGCTGAAGCCACCCGAGTTAATTCCAGTTGCAGCTCCTCTCCCTGTCCCTGTCCCTCTCCTCTCCACGGTGAGCCCGCCTGGTGCCGCCCCACCCCGGCTGTCCCGCCGCACCCTGCCCGCCGCACCAGGGCATGAGCAGCAGCACCAGAACGAGCGCGCTGGCCGAGCCCGGCTGATGCCCTGCCTTCTCCCACTGACAGCAGGATTCTGACGGAAGACTCGGGGCAGACGGGCCCTGAGGTTCGAGTGCCGCACAAGGCTCCTACCTCGTCCATCGACATGTCCCACACCTTGCAAATGTCATTCTCCATCTCCTCGTCCAGCTCCGTCCGGGCTCCCTCGGGGCTGGCGGCGGGATCCGGCTCCGCGGGGGCGATGACCTGGGACACAGCGGGGCGGGGGGAAAACGATCCGGCTGAACCCCCGGCACCACTCGGGAGCCTCTGGGTTCCCAGGTGTGTCCCCACTGTGTCCCCGGGTCTGTCCCCGCTGGTCCCCGCTGGGTCCCCCCCGGCCCTGGGAGCGATCGCGTCGCACCCACCCGGCGCTGACCGACACCGGGCCCGCCGCCCGCTCCCTCCCGGCGGCCGCGCACCTCGATGAGGCGAGTGAGGACGCTGAAGAGCCAGTGCTTGCTGTACACCGTGTTCCCCACCGCGTCCCCCTCCTCCTCCTCCGCATCGCTGCACGGCGGTGACGGGTTGCGGTCCATGGCGACCCCACAGCCGTGCGGGGGCAGCGAGGCGGCGGCGCGGACAGAGCGGCGCCCGCGGCCCCACAGCGCCCCCTGCCCGCCGGCGGCCGCTGCCGCCTCCCGGCCCCGGGTCA
>VZRV01005009.1:1911759-1938909 GCA_013398115.1 Falcunculus frontatus
CGCCCCCGCCCCGCAGCCCCGGGAGGATGGATGCTCGCAGCGAATGGAACAGTTCTCAGGAGGATTTCTTTATTCGGCTGTACAAAGGGAGGTGTGACAGGAGCACAGCACAGCGCTAGTACTTGCTGGGCAGCCCCGCGGGCCGGTAGCGGTTCGGGTCCCCGCCGCTCCGGCCCCACGCGTTCGCCTCCTGGTCCGCCCGGGTGTCCTCATGGCCTCTGCCGCTCACGCCGCTCTGCCAGTTCTCCCGGGCGTCGCTGTGGGGAAGGAGAAAAGGCCACCTGAACAGACTGCATCTAACTCAGCCTTGTGTTGGTTCCCTCACCCATGTGAAACAGCTTTTCCGCAGGGCTTCTCAAGGTGAGATGCAAGCATACATTCGGCCTTTGTCTGAGAGCCCGCGGTGGAATCCGTAACTGTTATGTCGGGAAATTAACCAGCAGTGAAGGAAGTTCCTTATCAGAAATACAGAGGAAGGAATCTGCCTTCTCTGGAGGACAAGAAAGGCTGACGCTCATGTGGCACCATTCCTACAGAGATCGGCTGTCCAGACGGGAACTACTTCCCCTCCCCTCTGCTGTCCTTCTAGGTGCAAAGCTGCGTACAGGTCAAAAAGGACCTCACTCCGGCTGGAATGCCTGGATCCCCAATAACTCACTGTTAACAAGCCAAGCACACTCTCTTACCTGATCACTTTCGCTGCCCAAGCACCACCAGGTCCTCTCCGGGCAGCGTCATAATTCCCACGGGCATGGAAATACTTGTCGGCACCTTTGTAATTTGCCTCGCGCATGTCCTGGTACGCTCTGAACATATCCCGCGCCCCTGAAGAAAGCAGAGAAACAGAGATGATGTTGACTTGAAAGAGTCGCACCAGAAATAGTTCGGTACGATTTCAGCCAGGAGCTGAAAGGCCCAAGGAGCAGTAACAGAGTGAGGCACTGCTCCACATCAGCCTTTGCACAGGGCTGTGCCCACAGAAAGCACCTGTGGGGGCTGATCGAGGCCCTCGTCCAGCAGCAGAAACCAGCGGGGTCTCTAACGTGGGGCTGTGGATCTCCCGGCTCTGAGGGCTGCACCACTGACTGCTGATAACCTGTGCTTGGGGAGGGGTTCCTGAGGGAAGGGCCCCTGGTAACAGCAGCTTACCTCCGGCCGCATCCCGGACAAAATGTCCAGCTCGGACCATTGCCTGGACTACGGCTGGTCTGTCAGCACTTGCACACAGAACAACGGAGAGCAACGCGATGCAGACCCAGAGCCTCATGGTTCCTGGCCAAGCCTGACAGGGAGCTGGGAGACAGTGAGAGACATGAGCAGTTGTGGAGCGTCTTCGAGCACCCACCACACCCCCAGCTGTGCCCCGGCTCCTGCCCCAGCGCTGAGGGCTCGCCCAGGACGCTCTTCTCCCCCTGCAAGGAGTGGTGCCCACTGTGTAACCACAAGCTCCACAACAGAAGCAGATGCGCGTGAGAAACCTGCATTTTAGCACTCCCTGCTGCTCCTGCCATGAGTACAAAGAAGCCCCACATGCTAAAGCATGGGTTCTGCCCCCAAATATCAGCTCAAAACGCTGCACACAACTCACAAATTCAGAATGTCACTCACCACTGCAGAAAGGCAAAGCCAAAGGAGATGGAGATTGTCTCGTGTGCTCTCAGACTCAGAGAGGGTATTTATAAGCAATTCAAACCCCTTGAAAGGGGAAACTGGAAAGGATACCCACAGTTGGGAAATCCCCACCAGCACTCCCAACACGGAAATCATTACTGGAAACCTGTCCTTGTCCTTATTGAAAGTTCATAGCTCCTGTTACACAATTTTTTAGAAACTATGTGGTGCTTCTTTAACTGTCCTTGGGATTATTCGCTCCTCATAACAACGAGACTGAGAAATTGCCTTGAAGGCTGAAGAGTTCCATGTACTTGAAGTGTTACTGTTGTCTCAAGGGTGACACTTTTGTTTGGATCTTGGGCTGAACAGAGCTCGGAGGGGAAGGTGCCTGGCTGTCTGCACATTGAAACTCAAGGTCAGGTCTGTGTCTGTGCACAAGGAACGTGTGTGAGCTGCATTACCAGAAGGGCTGCAGGAACTCCTAAGTGAAATTCCCGTGCTGGGATTGCCAGATGAATCCCAGAGTTAATGGAATAGAAAATGTGAACTGTTGCTCTTAACTGCATTGCAAAGCAAACTGCATACACCTACATCCTTGCTGATAATGCTCTGAGGCAGCACAGATACACACACCATAAAGAGGGTCTGAATAGTTCATTTTGTCTCGGCTTGCTCTCACAGACCCATCTCAAGGGATTCCAGCCACCCTGCTGCAACAGCAGCTCCGCGGGGCTCAGGTGGAGAGTTTTGGACAGCAGTAAACATTTTACCTAAGAGGAAATTCAGATGCACACAGCCACAATTCTGCTACATTTTAAATCAACTGTCTGGCCCTATTGGCATGATTCACTGTTTAAGTACCCACTGTGCTCTCCCTGCTTAGAGCCTGCTCCCTTCCCTTGGTTAACAGCTTGACACAACCCTTTCCCCTGCAGAAAGCTCCAGGGTTGAGTGCAGTTTCACTGGAGAGTGAGCGTCCACAAGGAGTCCCCATTTTGTGCTCTTGTACATGATTTAACAAGTCTGAGAGCACTTTACATTGCCCCCAGAAAAGTTCAGGGTAGCTGCCCCACTCACAACTCTGCCATTGTAAACAATTCACTGCTGCATCTGCAGGGCAAAGGCACGAGTTGAAAGAGGTGCAATAAAGCTAATAAAGTGTCAACAGTAACTTCCTTGGGAATCACTGGACTTCAGTCAAAAAATTCAGCTAAGGGGAGAGGAGAGATTTTCCACAGACAGGCCTAGAGGAGCAGGACAGATACTCTGTAGTGTGATGTATCTCAGAATGGAACAATTTGCAACAAGAATCTAAACCCTAACCCATTGGACAAGGAAACCTTGCAAAAAGCAGGGAGCAGACAGAGATTTTTGTCCCCTGGCACGCCTGAACCTGATACTTCACAGTGTAACAGCTCAGCTACTGCAGGGACTGGAGTGCACTTCTGTTCACAACCTGATGACCTACATCCTTACAGCACATGGCAGCTCAAGTGCCTTCTCTGCTGGCTGCAAGCAGTCCTGTCTGTCACATTTTTGGTTTTTAAAAATCTGGAAAATTACTTTTTAAGTTGGGGTACAGGCATGTGGCACTGTGCCCAGGGACTTAGAATGAAGCATTGCCTTCAAAACTGACCTAAGGAACTTTTTCCCTACAAGAGCTCAGACACTTTGGACCAGAGAGGGTATTTTGAATCTTACATTCACATTCTCTCCAAACCAAGATTTTCTGCAAAACACGAGAATAACTGCAAGGCAGGTGCTGGAGGGGTTCTTTAGAAGATCTCAGAGTGGCATCCCCTTGTGTCCAGCAAGGACAGCAGCAGTGACAATGCTGGAGCTCCCTATGGAACTGAGATAAAGCTATGGCTTGGGGCTCCAGCAGGGAAGAGCCTGAGCCCTGCTTTCCAGCATCCTCTTGGCCTGCACTCCAGGTCATGACCCTTGGCTCACAGAAATGAGCTGCAGCCAGAACTGTCGCTTTCGCAACAGAAAGAGGCAAAGCTGCTTCTGAGCGTGGAGGAGGGCTTGAACAGAGGTATTTCTTCCTGGCACTGGCAGCACGTGCACATTGGGAAACACAACACACTGAGGGGGGCCTGGAGACCATTTTCTGGACTGGTACATTCCAATACAGTTAAGATAAAAAGCAACCCCATACCGGTTGCCCTTTAACTGTAAATATCTATAAATGCAAGCTACGCAAACATTCCACAATTTTGCAATCTAAGAAAATCACACTGAAAAAGAGGATGAGGTGAATTCCCAGCTCAGGCACAATAACAGTTGCCATTATTTCTTAATCTGGGAAAGAACAGTACCTTATTGAAGCTTACGTGTGCAATAATTCAGTTCAGGAGTTTTGCCAAGTATGGAGTATAAACTAACTCTGGGCTTATAGACATATGGAATGACTGTAAACTTGTCTCCATTCAAGAAGCAGATTGAAAATGCAGATATTTATCTGAAGTAAAATTGATTTACCCATAGGTTTCTAATAGTGAAATAAATGTGAAATAATGTATGATACTTTTTTTTTTTTGGAAAAAAACCCAAAACACTGCCACCAGTTTCTATTTGAAGCTACTGCAGGTTAAGCCCCCTTTATTGATCTCTGCTTTTCAAGGGTCTCTCCCAGCACCAGTCACCCACAAAAACCAAAGCTGAGCTGCAGCTCATCTCTCCAGTGAGGCTGGCTCGAGCTGTCAGTGGTGTGTGCTCAGCTGGCAGACAGGAGCCTTGCTCTGTGCAACTGTGATTTCTGAACAGAAGACCCTGTCATTTTACAGTCCCTTCCCCTATGAGATGAAAACAAACTCATCCAGAACAGGAAATATTCATTTTCCAACTCTTCTTCAGAGAGTAAACTCTCACTCTTTATTGACAGCCAAGTTAGTTGAACTGATCAACACAATGTTAAACACAAGCTCACTTTAAACACAAAATCTGAACACACACTTCCCATTATGTTACCTGTATGACCCTCCTGACATGATTTTTTTTTTTTGAAAAAGCTCTAACTGGAATTATGATTTACTGTAAAAATACCAAAAAAGCCCCAACCCTCAGTCTAAGTTAACCAAGTATACAAAACCCCCACAGAAGTAAGAGACTGATGTGTACACAAAATACATCAAGCGAATAAAGTGGAACCATATGGAGATAAGCCAGGCATATTCTCGGAAACCCAGGAATTCCTCGGAGGAAGGCAAGGGGAGCACTCAGCTACACCTCACACTGCATGAACCTGAGGTAGGTAACTGTGGCAGCCCCTGAGGCAGCAGCAGGCACATCTGGCAGGGAAGAGAATAGGCACCAACACCATCTGGTAGGTGCCAGGCTCCCATTCCCAGTCTTACTGTGAGAGCATGGGGTATTCCTGATGGCACAGATCCTTCTATTTCCAATGGCAGAATCTAAACCCCAGCAGATTTAAAGTCTTCTTTTTCAGAAATAGCTCTGTATTGACTTTTCCACAAGCAACACTGGATGAAAACCTGCCTGGAACTCCACTTCCTCTAGTGAAGTAACCAACCTTCCACACCCAGGTTTTCTCGCAATCAAGATGAAATAGTTTGCAGACTGCATCTCTCAAAAGGCTGAAAGTTGTACTAAGTCCTATTTTGATGAAAAGCATTATTTTGCAACACTACAAGTGCTGCAAGACTACATAAAAAGATTCTTTATAAAGCACTATTTTCACATCATTTTACAACAAAATTATCAATTTTAATTTAGTTCCAATGAATGCATTATGTTTTAATTTCAATGACATTTGTGAAAATGGAATACTGACCAGATGCTGTGGCCTTCTACTTAAAATGTGAGTCAGACAGTGAAGAAGGTCAAAACTAGAAGCCTAAAAAGAAACTTGTTCAAAGATGTACTAAATGCAGAAGGAGTGCTAGTACAAAGCATAGTTCTGTAAATGAGATGTAAAATCAAAGGGATTTTGTGAATCTTTATATTCAACCAGACATGTAAAAAGACTTCTTTCTTGACAGAATCCATCTAAAAATACTTATGTGAACCTTCAGCTTTTAAAAATATTAAAATAAGTCCTCTCACTTTCCAAAATGTCAGAATTAATTGTGGAATTATCAAAGTTGACCTGGACTTCAGCAAAATCTTTTGATACTGTTTCCCACAATGTTCTCCTGGAGAAATGGGCTGCTCATGGCTTGGACATGTGGACTGTTCACCTAGCAAAAAACTGGCTGGACGATCAGGCCCAGAGAGTGGCAGGAAATGGTGTTAAACCCAGCTGGTGGCCAACCCCAAGTGGTGTTCCCCAGGGCTCAGTGATGACCCAGTACTGTTTAAGCTCTTTATCAGAGATCCGGATGAGGGAATAGAGGGCACCCTCAGTCAGTTTGCAGGTGACACCAGGTTGGGTGGGAGCGTTGATCTGCTGGAGGGCAGGAAGGCTCTGCAGAGGGATCTGGACAGGCCGGATCGATGGGCTGAGGCCAATGGTGGGAGGTTCAACAAGGCCAAGTGCCAGGGCCTGTCCCTGGGCCACAACAACCCCAGACAGTGCCACAGGCTGGGGCAGAGTGGCTGGGGAGCTGCCCAGTGGAAAAGGACCTGGGGGTGCTGGTGACAGCAGCTGAACATGAGCCAGCAGTGCCCAGGTGGCCAAGAGGGCCAAGGGCATCCTGGCCTGGATCAGGAATAGAGTGGCCAGCAGGAGCAGGGCAGGGATTGTCCACCTGTACTGGGCACTGGTGAGGCCACACCTCGAGTGCTGGGTCCGATTTTGGGCCCCTCACTGCAAGAAAGACATTGAGGGGCTGGAGCAAGTCCAGAGAGGGGAAATGGAGCTGGGGAAGGTTCTGGAGCACAAGTCCTGTGAGGAACAGCTGAGGGAGTTGCAAGTGTTTACCCTGGAGAACAGGAGGCTCAAGGGAGACCTTATTGCTCTCTACAACTGCCTGAAAGGAGGCTGTAGCAAGGTGGGGGTGGGTTTCTTTTTCCCAAGTAACAAGGGATAGGACAAGAAGAAATGGTCTCAAGTTGCTCCAGGAGACATTTTGATTCGATATTACGAAACATTTCTTCACAGAAAGGGTTGTCCAGCACTGGAACAAGCTGTCCAGGGAAGTGGTAGAGTCATCATCCCTGGAGGCAATTTAAAAGCCTTGTAGATATGGCACTTTGGGACATGGTTGAGGGGTGGATTTGGCAGTGCTAGGCTAATGGTCAGAGGGTTGGATATTCAGGGTCTTTTGCAATTTAAATGACTGATTCTAATTCCACTGTCCTGAGGTTTGTTGGAATATCACAACTGATATCTATGGTCACATTGCACGAACAGGTATGGGCAATTTAGAAATACTGTGCTTGTAGTTTAGCAGCAAGTTCATTTAACAAGTTTGTCTGTTAATCAGCATTTTTAACCATAAATCCACTCCTTAAAAATATATCACTCCCATTTTAAGACTTGGTTTGGTTAACGTATTTCAGATAGGCAAGACCTGTCCATATAATTTAAGGGGGGGGGGGGAAACCAAAGGGTACCATAACAAACATTTCTACAGCAACAGTAAAGGTAAATGTCATTTACAAGAAAGTCAAACAAGTATAGGCTTAGATACTTCCCAGGAACCGTTTCTCATGTTTGCAAACAAAGAAGCAAAAAATTTTTATACACCGTAATTTAATACTTAGGTGCTCACATCCCTAAACATTTAAGTTATAGACTCAGAAAATAAATTCAGCAATTTTCATCTTGGAAATCTGTGAGCTTAATTTCAAGATAAATACTGGCTTGTTTTGATCTATGTTCTACAGTTCAAAACTCATCTCCAAAGGAATAAGGAAGAATTGCCACCAGTTCCAGGTCAGATACTCGCCAGATGGAGACTGGCTCAATATAACTGAACTCTTAAACAGGAGTTTGTTATTTTTAAGGGCCTGTGAAGTTTAAGAGGCACTTTAAAATAGAGTCATTACAGTATAAAATGTTCCCAGAGTTTTCCAAGTTGTTTTCTATGCTTGCTGAGACCACAGAAACCGGTCACACCTTTCCAACATGGACTGAATCAGCGCTCTGCAATTAAAGCAAAGGGGAAAAAAAAAGGTCAAACAGTAAAAAAGCTAACAACGGAAAGAAGAACAGAGTTTTGGTTTGCTTTTTAAAGAAAAGTTTGGAAAAAACATGACTGCATTTCAGAAGTAACATCCTGACACCACCATTCATACCACTGGAAGGTGTAGGAGAGATCAGAGTCTGTACAAGTCTCGGCAGGACAGATCTCTTTCAGAGAATTTCCTTCACACACATCCTTAATGTATGATTTCCTGTTCCCTCATTTTCAATTTTAAAATGCCTACACCGCAAAATACATAGTTCTTAAATAATAGGAAAGCTTTCAGCTGAATCTAAAACCCAAGATAAAAATGTGAAGCACTTAATGTCCTTGTTAACTGAAAAGGAAGTTTAAAGCGCCAAGGAGATACAGAAAGAATAGTGTGGATCTTCTGCTGACACATCTCTTACCTCTGCCTTTTCTCAGCAATTCTCAGTATCTCACAGACACCAGTAAATCTCTCAGACAATTCTAGTGTCAAGCCACACTCTTGCAAGAGAGGCAAGGCACGATTTGGGCCGATGGCCTTGGCCAGCAATAGAGCGACATTTTCCACAGTGATGCAGTCTGGGCAGCTCGGGCCTCCATTGCTGACAGCATTCCCATTCTGTGGGCCCTGGTGGTGGAAAGCTGGGCTGTGATTCTGTGCAAGATGCAGAAGAAACTTCCATTCTTCTATGGTCTCTGGAATGGAACCTAGATGTAAAATTTGGAAAACAAATTATTTTAAGCCTGCTTTTTAAGCTGTAACTGTAGTTAAAAGGGAAGCTGTTTTACTCTGAAGATTCTAGGAAACCAAGCATTATCAACAAACAAACTGTGCACACAAATGTACTGCCTTGACTCAGTGTAAAGATTTAGTGGTGAACACACATAGCTTCACAATAGTTCAGTATTCAAGGCTTTGGATTAAGTCAAGAGACAAACTTTTGTCCATCTTAGGGCTGGAGTGAATTTTCTTCTAAGTTCTGCCCTTGTGGTACAACGCATTGCTCACCCTAACTCTGGGTGTGTGCACATGTAGTGGGGGAGTTTTGTGCTGTGCAGGGAGGCTTCCTATTCCCTCTGTCTACACCACCAAGTTCAGCTTTTACTCCCAACTGATAAACAAATCAAGATTCTTAACTTTTAAGCATTTTCTAGCACAACTGATTTCAACAAAGCACAGCATGAAGATGCAAGAGTATAATACCCATCTATGTGTTTCAAATATGCTGTACTACACACAGGGCTACAAAAACACTTCAAAAATAATAAAAGTTCAGCTCAGCTTTGGGCAAATCACTATATAAGGGCAGATCCTACATTACAGAAGTATGTTTACACAGCTTAAGAACCACTAACCATCTTCTCCATTCAACAGGCTCAAATCATCCAAATGAACAATATTAGTAAAGGCTTCTCTTCTTCTATCCAGCTCCAGACAGAGAAAAAGATATCCAGGCCAAAATCTTGAATAAGAGAGTAAAGATTTCCAGGAATCAAATACTCAGTTCAAACCAAAGTCAAGAACAATTGCATGCTCATTTAAGTAATCAGTGAAGACAAAAGCAACTAAATTTAATGAATGTCAGAAATAGAGTAGGGACATGAGGAATACCTCCCATTTGGTACATTAAATTGGACATTCAGTATTCATCCTCAAAGAAGGAAAGGTTTTTAAATAAACCCTGTCCAAACAAGAAGCAGATAGGTTATTTTCATTTGTATCTTCTCAGGGTCAGAAGACCCACTAACCAAGTATTAAGAATTACCAAGTTTTCTTCTTACCCATGTGATTTACAGATGTCAGCCATCTTCTCTTTCATAACAAAATCAGCTGGGAGTTTAATCAAGAGCAGAATGAGCTGGCTGTAGCCCCAAGTAAACAAATGCGATCGTGGCCTAGAAGATGAGAAATTCAGTTTTAAAGTATTATTGATTTTCTTCAGAACATTATGGCAGATTTATGTAATGAGAGGAGGAAAAATGAATGAAACACCAGGTGCACTCTCAGTAGAGCAGTCACTTTGGAAGGCATTATAGATAAAAGTTACTCAATTCTTTGGTTGTTTCTGCTGGACTCTGCAAAATGCCCCAAGGAGTCAGTGATCCAAACTGCCACACAAAATCTAATGCAAAAGCAGACCGGTTAAATCTTTCTGCTGCACTCAGGACCTCAGGTGAAACCCACTTTACCTGGGATTTCCTTCCTCATCCACAGTGTTTGTCCTTTGTGGAGCGTCATGAGAAACTGCCAAGCACAACCAGTCCAACCGTACAGACTCTGGCTGCAGAAGAGACCTAAGGAGAAACGGCCTGGAAAACAAAGTAGACATCAAAAAAAAAAAAATTCCTAAATCCTAACAGTTTTAAAGATACCAGATATGGAGAAGCAGAGATTGTGTGTGGACAAATTAACAAAAAAAGGGGATGGAAAATTAAATGTGGAAAAGCCTAAAATGGTTTATGTCTCTAGAAACTGAGGCAACCACAGAAAATCAACTTTGCAGGTTGTGTTCCCCCAGATATGGTTTGGGGTTTGGTTTTTTTGGTTGTTCTTTTTTCGGTTGTTGCTGTTGGTGGTTAGTTGTGGGTTTTTTTTTTTTGGTTGGTTGGTTTGCTTGGGTATTTTTTTTTTAATGCCATCTAACCCTCGTACACTGAACTGCAGACACAGGAACAAAAAAACCTAAATTCCATTGAAAGTATTATTTAGGAAAACCCTTTTAAAACTAGAATCTAACCTAACAAAAACTCCAGTCTAAGATCAACTAAAACTGGCAGAGTTACTTGGAACCTAATGCTAAAGAACACCAAGCAGACAGATACAGAAACACTAAAAGATGTCCCCAGAAGCCAAAACAAAATAAACCTCCACACAGCTACATGATGAAGAGAGCAGACAGATGAAAAGGATTCTACATTCCCCTTACCTTTTATCCTCTGGCTTTGATTTCATCAGACTATCTAAATATGCTAAAAAGTGAGCTGGATCATTCCTACAAAGCTGTTTAATATCAGAAGGCAAAATAGAGGGGTGAAACTTGATCAAGGGCCGAAGAGCTGTTTCTCCAAATTTTTCATAAAGCCTGGAGAAAGAGAGAATAAAAACTATTTTCAGTACCAAACAGTAAAATAATTTTTCAAGATCTCTTGCAAGTTCAAGGTAGTACTGACAGGTGATCTCTCTAAGAGATTCCAGAAATTTTCAGGACATGGTAAGTGAAACAATTCCTGCTAGGATGTTAACAAGGCTGAAGAGAGAAAGAGGATTTGGGTACAAACCTTTGAGCATGTGCCAGCAACAATGGGCTGTCATCCCATGGCCCCAGGTCATGCAGCAGCTTCAGTATTTTTAACATATCTTCACTTTCCATTGCTAAAGCCACTGGACTGTGACAAGTTAGTTCTGAAATAAATCAGTGCACAAGTTACAACAAATGGGCAAGTTTTTTTCCTTAACACACCCTGCCCCTCTTTTTGTCCTCTGCTCAACAACAGCTATCGCTGCTTTCATGGAAGTTCAACACCCACCTCAATCCTGATGAAATGCAGACATTAACCTACAGGCACAAGTGCAGTCCAACTAAGGACAAACTGGGAATGCATACACTACTTCCACTTCTAGGGCTCTCAGAATCCAAGCAGTGAAGAGATTCCCAGAAACAAAAACACCAGGCACCAACCCTCAAAGCAAGATTCTGTTGTTTAACCGCTCTCTGTTGGAGCAGAATCAATGCTAAGGCTTTAACTCACTCTTAAAAGAAATACAAAACACAGAAGCTGAGTGCAGAGAACAGAAAAGTTCTGTTTTCCAATATCATCATGAAGCTTTGGTTCAATAAAACTAAAAAGGCATCAAAAAGATCAGAAAGTATTTCTGTGGAACAGGGAAGCATGATCACAAACCACTCATCTGCATGGAACCATCTACTCCATTCAGTTTTGTTTCATATTAACCACATTCCTTTACAACTTGAATCTTCCAAGGCAAATGCTGAAGCCCCTCCCCTCCCTTCTGCCTTCTTTCTACAGACTTGTGGTTCTAATTATGATGCTTTTGCTCTTAGAAGCACATTTGTTTGTTTGTAAAAAGGCTGGGATCACTACAGTGTTCAATTAACAAGGTCCACACAAATGAACAGGTTCAAAGTTGCAAAGCGGGGAGAGAACAATCTCTCCAAGGAGCCAGTAGGGCTTTTTTTAAGAAATCATGGGTTATTCTGAGTTGAAAGAGGCCCATAAGGATCATCAAGTCCGACTCTTAAGTGAATGGTCCATACAGGGCTTGAACCCATAATGCTGGCATTATTAGCACTATGTTCTAACCAGCTGAGCTAAGTTCTTCCTAAGGGAAGTACTTGGGGGGAAAAACAATCAACCAAACTACCCAAAACCAAAACAAAAACTCCCACACACCAAGCATCCTCCCCCTGCCACACTACACTGACAGAAGGAAAATCTGCAAACACAATTATGAGTGTCTTCAAGGTTTTTTCTTTCTCCCGAAGAGTCCTATTTTCAGTTTAAGAAGTAATACAACATTCATTATTTACCTTTCAATCCTGCAATGTATGTTTCCCATACATTAGGGCTGGTGGCACACGTGGTTATAATACACTGCTTTACTCTCTTTAAATCCAAAAGAAAGAAGTAGCTTTGCATAAACCTACAAGCCAAGGTCTCTGAAGCTGCTGGTGGCAGACTTCCCTCAGAGCTCTCCTCAGCCTCACCACTCCCACAAGCAAAGACACGCAGCTCAAAGCACAGAGTTGTCAGCTCCACGAGATCTTTCAGAACATCCGGCTCAATGACACACGGAGGAGACACCTGAAAGCCACAGCCCGGAGGTCCCCTCAAATCAGTACCATTTTCACACATGGTTTTGCTTGCACAGGTTTCATCAGTATTTTGCTTTTCAATGCAGTCTTCCAAAACATCACTCTTTTCCTTGTCTACTGGGTCTCTGTCAGCTGCAGCCACTTGCAGGTTTTCCTCCAGAACTGCCCTCTGTTTTTCAGCGTGCAGAGTCTTGCTTTTCTTAACAGCCAAAGCAGAATGCTCCTTGCTGCTGAATTTTTCTTCTAGATAGACAAGCCATTCCTGTAAGACCCTTCTCATGCACTGAGGTTCCAACAAAATCAGAGGATCCTGGAGTTTGGCTCTGCAGCATGAAAAAGAAGTTTGCTAAGTTTAACAATTACACAATGCCACAATTGAAGTTTCAAATATGCTCAGTGTAACTATAGTCCTACACTTGACTTAGAGTCAGTTGCTGGCTTTTTTGTGATTTTGAGTGCATCAAACAGAATTTAGGCTACTTCACACTGTCTGCATTTGATCTCAGTACATTTTGAGCTCCCCAGGATTTCTTTCAGAATGAATTCTTGTGATTTTGATTTTTTTAACTATGCCTGTAATTAAACCAAAGGGATAATCCTAGAGGAGCTTTTAGTGGGTTTTGCTTGGTTTTAAAAAGAGGAATCATCATTTACCAAATGAGATCCTCTCAGGTTATGTTAGCAGACATTTAGTGCATCACTCTTACATACATGTAATGAATGAAAAAAATCCTTTAAAAACCTAGTAACTTTTTCTGCCAAAGCCCAATGTATCTATACAGTAAAAAGCTTCTCTGCTTACATAGCTTCTGCTGTTGCAGCCTTGAGATCTCTCAGACGATCCTCCTCAGGAAGCTGGCAGTTCTGGGGTTCTGACCTAGAAAAACACATCCATTTCAGTCTTATCTGAAGTATTAACTTTAATAATTTAAGTGAGGATTTCCTGACAAATTTCCTCAACAACACTAATGCCTTTATTAAATACAAAGTTTTCATTTGTAAGAAGGAACAGCTCAACAGAAATTATGGATAAATTTGGCATGAAGAGCAACAGATAATACTATTTTTGTGGCCTTCTATAACGGTTCTACTCCAGCTACAGCAGATTTCTGCAGGTACTGAACAAAAAACAGTACCATGCCACTGTAGGAAAGTTAGTCCAAAAAGGTAAATTAGCACTGGAATATGATATTACTTAGCTCTGTGTTCATTGCCTTATCAGCTCTAAGATAGGAGTTGGGAGAATCAGTGAAACCCACCACAGGAATGAACGCAGCTGGAAAAACCTAATGCCAAGTTCCTCATTCTGCTTGAAAGAGTTTTTCCCTAGGTTACTCTCCTCAGGAGATGCAGCGAATAAAATTGCTAAGAAAATGTGATTTTTGCACTCACTCTTTTTCTTCCTGGGGAGATGCTACCAGATTAACAGCTAACTCTGGCAGCTGCTCATCATCCTTTGCTTCATGCTTCCCTCTAGATTCAGGACTCATATGAAGGGTGCCAATCTTTTCCGTGGTTTTGCGTACAAAGCTGGAAACACTGGGAATCACAAGTTCAAACGTTTAAAATCAAAAGTTCAAAAGCAATCAAACCAAGCACTTTTTCACTCAAACCATCATTTCAGAGGCTTTATAATCTGAAGAACTCTTGAGAAAAGGATGACAGCAGTGATGACCAACAGGAGCAAAACTTACTAAGAACCTGATCAAAATTCGTACTTCAGTCACGGTCCATACTTCCAGCACAGAATAGAAACCTGGAGTATTTAACATTCCTGCTGGAGAAACAGGATCGCATTGCTCAAAACATTGCATGTACTTCTGATGTTTATTCTGAGATCCTCACACTGCTGGTAGCAGCTACAATTCTTTGTAGGACACGATTTACATACTGAAGTGATTAAAGGAAGGCTGTGCAATTTTTCAGAGCATTGCTAGGCCAGAGACATTTTAGCTAAGTAATTAACACACAGCACTTTTATAAAAATTTTAAGCTATGTATTTAGCACCATCTCCTTTATATTTGTACACGCAGCCCCTCATACCCTATTTTTTTAAACAAGTTTTAAAATACCAATGTGACTTACACATTAAATGGGCACAGATCAAATTGAACCAGGTATAGGCTACCATTATTCTACCAATGTTTGGGAAATCGATTTGATTCACTGAAAAGTTTGTGTGGGGATAAGACAGACCACTTTGCAAGTGTGTTTTAGCAATATCTATCTGCTTTGAATATTTTAATGTTTGTCCCCAAGCAACATAGGAAGCTTTCCCTCTAAGTTCCAGAAAGGCAAAATCCCAAAACAATATTCAGTAAGTTTCTTTTGAATACAAACCACAGCCACAGTTTACAGGATAACAGTAAACATTCTTAGACATTTAAGAATTATTAAAATTTAACAACTTAATTTAACATTTAACAATTATTAAAAACTGAGGTTGAAGTCTTGGCTCCACTGAAGTTACCAGCAGCTCTTTGTATCTTCACTGGAGCCAAAATGAAGACTTGAACTGCCTGGCAAACCTGACTGCATCTCTGGTGCTCCGTGTTTGCAGAACAGAGTATGAACTAAACCACACAATGCTACAAATTCTGGGGACAGAAGAGGGAAAGATGTAATGGATGAGTGAACCTGCTGCATGTTTTACCTTTCTTTGACAGCTTGGAGAGAGACGAGAGGAGATGGGGAACGGAATGACAAAGGAATATTGAATGGGAGAAATGTCTCATTCCGGTCAGCCTCAACCACCACAGATGCATGAGATACGTTCTCTGACAAATGGAATTGAAATAAAAAGTCATGAAACAGTGGCCTGGCAAAAAAAATGGAACAGTGAAATGAACTGCAAGTCACTAATTCATTAATGGATAACCTGCCCACCATATTTTCCTTTTTAATGCTCAAGAATGCATGGAGCCAGGTTTCAAGGGCCATTTTACTACTGACTTTGAACCTAGTAAGTCTGCTTTATTAATAATGCTTTGGCTCTGTAGCAAGGCAAATAATGATCAACAACAGTATGAAAACTATCTTCTAAAAGTAGACTTACAGTCCATTTAGGGGACAAAATCTTGATTTAATCCAGTGAGTTATTTGTACATCTAGGAAAATTAGGTATTGTGGCATACATCAATTCACATTGCATGATTTCCAAAATCTAAATCACATGTGAACAGAGAGACACATAAGCCATGATTAGGGTACAAATCACCCTCTTATTTGAATGGACTTAAAAATCTAAGTAAGCCCATAGCTCTCTGGCTTTTGGTAAGAATCACAGCAAATACAGAATTACTGACTATTTCCTTTTCTCTTCTATATCCCTAAGAGTATCTACAATGTGTTTTGCTTAATAATTTCCTGGTACAGACACACACTGTATCTTTAAGTGATGGCAACAAGAAAAAAGGGACAAAAGACACCATATATGACACTGCATTTTGCAGCAGTCAGTAGTAACCACAGCGTTGAGAGGAAAAGATGCTGTGCTGTTACAGAATCCCTCTTGACAGAGCCTAAAGGTCACAACTGGTTGTAAATAAGGCTGCTTTTGTTCATTATGCAGACTAGAAACGTAAAAACTCGTTACATCTTATGTCATTGTGAGCAGGGAAACACTAAGTCCATTTCTTTCAAATACCAAATCAAGTACTCGTGCTTCAAGAAGCATCTAGAACTTCTCTACTTGGAAATAAACAGCAAATTTATCATCTCTTGTGGAACACACAGAACTTGTCTATCTTCTGACATTCAAAAATTAAGTCACCCGAATTCTGACTTTTAATGTTGGAAATGATACACTTCCAAGTCTCCTCACTTGTTTTTATGGTGATGTAGGTAAAGAGGCGCATGTACACCTAAGTGCTACCAACAGCACGTAACTTAGTCAGCAGGACAACTCTACTGACAAATAGGGGAGTAAATACCAATTTCTGCACTCTCCCTCCCCACTCTGGTTTTCTCCAAAGCATCCAAATTATCTGCATCCTCAACTGGCACCTACTCCTTGCAAAAGCCAAAAAGTCGTTTTATTGGAAAGCCTCTCTACCATACCTAGAACTAAGCCAGCTCCTCATCATCCCAGCTTTCTGCATCCACTCCCAATCCCAACCAGAGCAGAGAACAAGACCCATTACAGTCTCACTCTAGCTTAAGTCCAGTGACAGACATTTGTCAGGAAATAAAAAAGCTCCCTGGATGGGCTAAATGTTAGTTATTAACAATTCCAGCACCCTACACTGCTGTTTATACGTGTAAGAGAGGATCCCCTGTACAAAGGAAACCCTGCAAGAAAGTTAAGAATGCTTATCAGAATCCTTCTGCTCTCCCTGAAGAAATATAAGCCAGAATCCACATAAGGAAGTTCTGTTTTGAAAAAAACATTACAAAATGATATTGGCAGCAAACAAATCTTGTTTGAAGTTCAGCTGACACTGGCATAGACAGCTGAAGGAATCTTAGCATTAATGTTGGATTACAAATGGAGGGGGGGAAGTTGGAGTGGAGTCCTGGCTTGATAAAAGCCCTCTGAACCTTTTGTTTTGTTTCTCTGGGTTTTGTTTGCTTTTAAGCCTGGATTTCTGTGGAGCCAGCTTTTCAAACCAATGTTTCAGGAAGGATTTTGACTGGAAGGTGGGGTGACTGTTTCAATTGATCAAATTACGGGTATTAAAAATATTTAACTTGATGGTGGAAAATAAGTGCACAGAGCCAACCCAGTTGAATTCTTGTAGAATAAACAAACACATTCAACAAACATACTTTCATTAAGAAACATTACCAAGTTCTAGTTGCTCATCTTCATGGTGTGCAGGAAATTCTTTAAGTCTCTCATCTTCTGAGAATGTTTGACTGTGGAGGGAACATGAGTCTTCATCTGACTGACTGCCCCTTCGACTGATAACACGGTATATTCCAGAGTCTAAGACACTGAAGCTTTCCTGTCAGACCAAGGAGAGGAATTAGACATTGTGGCAGTTGTACTTCCTTTGTTAAACTTCCTGCAATGAACTCAACCAACTATAACCACACAAATAACTTCACAGCATTTCATAGTTCACTGCCTGGAAAACTCCTATTTAACAGAGTACTTTTACCATACCCAGAACAGAAAAGGATACAGATGCCAACAAGTGTGCAGTCCAGTGACTTTAAAGAGATGTGTATGCTGCAACTGCTTTTAGGAAAGCAGCCTGTGGAATGACTGGTGTACTCAGTGCAAGGCAAAACCCACCTCAGCTTTAGTCCTGCAGCTAAGACTCTCACTTCACCCCTTTGTAGCTGCATACCCAAGAATCTGTATTCTTTCTGCTGGTCAGCCATACCCACCTGGCAGGACCAACACACATTCTTTTGCTCATGGTCAGTCCACACAATTTACTTTCCCACTGGCTAATGAAAAAAAACCTTGTCTACCACATCAGGATGGTATTCACATTACTTGGCTTTTTAAACTTTCCTCTTAAACACTGTTAAAGTGAAAGCAGGAGCTGACATTGTATTAACCACAAAATATTTCCCCTTTCTTGAAAAGCAGCTGTATGTTTATTAGAAATATGCTTTGATTATTTTTCCTTAGAGCTTTCTGCTTAAGCTGCTTAGTGTGAGACTATTTTTTAAATAGGGCTAAGATAGTTCTGAGCACTCATTCATTTTCATCACATAAAACTAGTTATAATCAAGACTATCTTTACTGAAGCCTGTTAAGACACTAAACTGAGTTGTGGAAAAAGCCATCTTCATATCAATCTTTGTCCACACCTCAAACATTAGCGCTAAAATAATATGGGAAAAAGGCAGAGGTCTGAGAGCTTACAGAACGCAAGAAGTGGTGTTTCATACCTCTTTACCCCACCTAGTTTTAGAATGCAGCATTATGAGCTGTAGTAGACAGGGCAGAAATGAAAGCCTCGTCTTCCAAGTGAGCAACGAGGTGACTTCAAGCCATAAAGACAAAACCTGCACGTAACATTTTTGGCACTACCAATACACGTACATGAGATGAAATACTGCTTCTTCTACTACTGCATGCAGAATCTAGAGGTTCTAACTTTGAAATCAGTTCTTCCAGTTGCACAATGAGATCTTGCTGGGTTGAAGCATCCAGCTGAGACTTCAAGTGCTCCAGCTTGTCTAGAGGTAAATTTTTTCTTGCCTAAAAGTAGCCAGTGAAACAGAAGCATTATTATTTCTAATGCACATGTGAAAAACAAAAGACACCATATACGCAGGACGATTTTCATCTTTAAAGTATAATTTTTAAAAACTCCAACAAAATTAATCTCAGTAACCATGAAACTTAATGGAAGGGGAGAACAGGAAAGACAGTGAAGTTGTATTGCACGTTTACAGAGAGGTATTTACTTACTCTGCAACAAATAATTGAATTTTGGAAGAGACAAGAGACCCTGGCAGCAAGGGTCCAGAACCCTCTTCTCATCAGACGCTCTACGCAGCGATCAACCAGCAGCAGGGAGAGGTGCACAACTTTCCCATTTGTATGCAGACAGAACAACTCACTCTTGTGAACTGCAATATCCTGAATATCTGCAAAACCACATGCACAGCAATACCTGAAGGACTGAAGTTGTTAATCAACATTCCTTTCTGTCCCTGAAAGAAGGTGAAAGCATATTCCCACCCGACTGCAAATGAGTGCAAAGCACGAGGGGCCCAGGGAAAACAAACACTGAGGAGTGCTGACCTAGCATCTAACCACTATAAAACACAGTGCCTAAACTTTGCAGAGTTGCATGTCCAGGAAACATTCCAAAAATACACTAAATTATCAAAAAGTTTCCTTTTGCTCTGAGGGGAGATGAAAAGTTAAAGCCTGATAACAATGACAAATACATAATTGTTAGCTTTGAAACAGAAGGAAAATACTGACTGGTAGAAAAACAACTTTGGCCTTCCAGCAGTTTTCAGGCGTGATAGTTATGCTGTATACAAACACTCCACAACAAAGGTACTACAAACTTAACACCAAAATGGGGGAAGGGAAGGGGAAGGAAGAGACTGACTGACAGTAACTATTGTAGGACTCTGCTTACAACCATAAACACATAACAGTTTATGAGGGTTCACTCATCTGCCAAATAAATATATTCCTTGGATGCAATTTAGACAGGTTTTAGGGAAAAAACCCATGTTTTAAGCTTTCAGCAGCCACATTATTCTTCACAGAACACCTGACAATGAGCCTGAGTAAAGAGAAAAGAGGAAAGGATACTGCAGGTTAATCACCTGTATTTTAACTACTGTATTTTATGAGTCACTCCACACCACATTTTGTTTCTCAAGAAGCGTGTTTTCAGATCTGTGGAAGGAAGGGCTGGCTGGAGGAGGCAGGGAGATGGTTAATATTCAAGCATATACCTGACAGATGACAAGTTTTTTATAACTATTCTGCAATCCAGCTGCAGAAATTGAGTTTGAAAAGCTTCCATGTTAGGCAAAGACTTCAGGAATGACCAGTGTAACAGACTATGTTACAAAGCAAAGTTTAAGAAACTTCAGTTTACCTTTAACTTCACTCCAGAGTAAGACTTGAACACTTTGGGGAAGAAAAATATAAATTCCTCTTTCTGTCCAGGTCACCACACAGTGCTCGCTGCAAGCAAAGCAAATGTTAATAAAGCAACAGTCATTTGTGGTAAAATACAGGTAAAATATTAAAAAATCGTAAAATATGCAGGGAAGGCATTGGCTTAAGTTTAGCAAGTGAGATGTGAGACAGGTGTTTAGCATAATACCTGGGAAATTCTTCCACAAAAAGCTGAAGCTGGCAATATAAATTAGGAGAATATATAATTTTTAAGCCTGCTTTATCAACAGGAAGCTATGTTGTCAAATACTCACGTCAAATACAGCAGTTTGGGGAAAGATAAAGATTGTGGAGAGCAGCTGGAACCAGTATAATGAGGATCCTGCCTGCAAAATTAAATTATTATCAGTTACAAGCATAACTACAACAACATCACTTCCTAAAATTCTTAATCCTGTAAATACGTGGCTGGCTTAAATAAATATAGTCTCATGACAGCAGCATTCATTGTGCTCACACAGACACGACTGCAGAATGAAGGTTTTGGCATTTTTGATAATTGCTGGCTATACCTCTTAGAGAAGATTGTATTAAGATGACAACTAGGATTAACATTTAACTGCAGAGGGAGTTTATTTAGTCTTCTCAGCATTAATGCAGTTCTTTCCAGCTTATCTGGAAGTCCAAAAAAAGCAAATTCATCATTGGTAACACTCATGTTTTCACCTGAGAGTAACAACAGGGAGAGGTGGTGATGAGAGCAGCTGCTTGAACTGATGTGTGCTTTGCACTTCCCCATCAAAGTTCACCTCCCACATCCTCGAGCCAGGTCGAGCACAGTATATTAATG
This sequence comes from Falcunculus frontatus, assembly GCA_013398115.1. Taxonomy (NCBI): domain Eukaryota; kingdom Metazoa; phylum Chordata; class Aves; order Passeriformes; genus Falcunculus; species Falcunculus frontatus. Next base: position 1,932,692 of record VZRV01005009.1, read on the forward strand.
GCTGCTGATTCCCACTGTTTTTTCCAACGGGGAAGAAACAAGCTCCAAATTCTCCATCTCTCTCTTTATTGCCAATTTTCCAGAACTTCTCTCTAGAGAGGGAAAAATATACTTGTTAAGTAAGGCAGCATTAATAAAGGCCCTAATTAATTTTATGTTTTTCTTGAATAATAAAAAATAGTAAATCCCAGCTGCTGAATTGGTTTCGGTGTTGAAGAAAAAAATCTGTAATGAATATTATAAAGCTTGCACAAAGTTTATACAAGACAGGGTGCAGAAATATTCATTAGTTGAAATGAATGCTCAGATCAAAGGGGTTTTTTTCAGCAGAACCAGTTGTTCAACCTGGTGATGGGAAGGTTGGTGAACATTCCCAGAAATCATTTCCAATCACATGAAAAATAAGGCAGTGATTATGAATAGTCAGCATGAATTTTTGAACGGGAAATCATGTTAATAGCCCTCTACAACAGAATGGCTGGGTAGTTGAGGAGAGAACAGTGGATGTTGTTTAACTTGACTTCAATAAAACTTCCGACTCTACCCCTGCCAACATCTTCAGAAACAGACTGAGGGAGCATGGGCTGGTAAAGAGACATTGATGTTATTTCAGAAACCGCGTGTGACCCTGTGAAGTCCAGTATTTCAGAAATAAAACAGAACTTGCCTCTCAGTATCACATAAATAAGTGCGGGTAAGTGAAGATATGAGCAGTCTTCCATCCAAGTAATCAAGCTGAACCACCCGAGAATCTACGGTGGTTATGATCTGGACAGGAAACATCACAAAAGTAGCAGCAGCCTACAGTTAAAAAAGAAAAAAAAAAAAGAAAGAAAACATGCTGGTCTTCAGTTCAAAGTAAAGACTGTTTCATTATGTTAAAATTGCAAAATTCTGACAGGACTCATGTATGCTATGAATACACAGCATAAGGCAGAGCAGTTCCTTTCTTCTCTGTTTTTACAAAGCAAGGCTTCAATGCTCAGAAGCACAGAAGTATAAATCCTCCTTTTCCCAAAATCATTACTGAAGATTTAAGAAAAAAAAAATCATATCCCTGTAGTAGCCCGATATTTTTTTATAAAGGGTGTTTTTTCTGTAAGATTAAGAGAGGGTTTTATTCCTGCTATTCCAAAGCTGTGCGCTTTTTTTCCAATTCTCCCCACAGGTACTTTGAAGCTAGCAGTTTTATGGAAACGCACCTGAGAGATTAATTGATACGAAAACCAACTACTATTGGAATTAGGTTGTTCACATAAGCTCACCTTGTCTGTTACCCTGCCACAAATTATCCAAATACTATTTATCACACCAGTGTCTCAGTTTGCATGGGTGGCTGAACAGTCTCATATAGACTTATGAATAAGAAAACTCCTGGGAACTGCATTTAAATTTGGTGTCAGACAGTCGCTATTTTTGCCAGCTTAGAGTTGTTTTCCCTTCTTAGGAAAGAAGGGTGCATTATCTGAGAAATCCAACAGTCCTGTTCCTTTAACAGGCGTGAGCAGACACAGATTCCGTGAGCCTTGCCCTTCTCTCCTTCCTCTCTTCCCACCACTGACTTTTCCTCCCTCTTTCTTTAAACGTAATAATGGTCTTGCTACTTTTAAGTCAATATTCCATCAAAATCTTCCATGAGGGCTAGAAAGGAGCTGGAGGAACACAGCTACTTTCAGGTTCTGTTCCTTTTTACAGATTAAAAGGAGAAAGGACCCAGCAGCAGTAAAACCTCAAGAGCACTCAAGGGCTAGAAATCAGGCAGCTATCACTAACAAGTGTGTCCTTTGCACAAAATATAATGGGTGTAGGCTCGATGACCACCTACCATTTATTTTATCTAATCCAGATGTTTAAGAACGAGAGCATCCGGACAAAGCCAAGCAAAATCAGAGCCTGGGACTGCTCTGTTAAACCAACAGCTGAATTGAGGACTAAAACAACCAGCTGAACCTGTAGCTGGAATCTAAGGAATCCAATAGTCTCAGAAACACCAAGACCCTTAACTTAGATACTTTTAAATTCCAAAAAGCAGCAGATTGACCAGTTTTTAATTCTGAACATTTGAAAGCATTTTCATGTTGCATTACTAGGATAGATAGAAGAAGGATGGGGGAAGCTCATGGGTCAGGATTTCTCCTGTTGTCTCAAGAAACTGGTTCTTCATCCCAATAGTCAAAGCTACCAGAACTTCATCAGCTGCAAGTCCTGCTCTGTTCCACTTCACTAAAATAAACAAAAAGACTCCACACATCGCCCCCTGTGAATTAAGTTCAATCAAAGTATGCAACATTTTACCTTCCCTTGTTTTGATGTGTTAATCTTGATGGCTGATACTTTTCCCACATGATCTCCTACAAAAACTCGAAGAGCAGCTGTATCCCAGCACAGAGCTGTGACTTTTCTGCCCTTATGCTCAGAGGAAACATAAATCCGTTCTGGCTTCCCACGACGTTCCTGATTCAGCTCCCAGACTACTACAAGGCCTTGGCTACAAGTTAAAAAGAGAAGACAGTTTGAAAATAAGTCTTCTAATGTTTTATCAGTTGATAAAGATGCATTTTCCCAAAGAAAGAGGAGATCCGAGAGAAGCAGAACACCTTAGAGCTGGCTCTGTTTGAGGCTGCATGCTTTCAAGAAGCATCACACTTAATTCTGGAGAAGAATAAGTGTTCTTCTTTGCACTATAATGCATAAGCAGCTTTATCAGGCTACTCTTACATTTATTACAAATGCCAGTGAAAATGTGGAAAAATATTTAAATGGATTTTAAGAAATGTAAGTGAAATTAACTACCAATCTCACTCTACCATGTTAATGAAAATTCTTCTTTTGATGCTGAAAGGTCTCAGAAAGACATTCATCATCATAATTTCAGATGCATGAGCTCTGCCATAGATGTTCTGTTACAGAAATTATACTTAATCTAGAATGATTATTCCAGAAAAAAGAAGTTAAGCAAACTGTCTGTGCAGAGAATTATCCTGTAGTGGCCTCTACCACTTAATCTGGTAGGTTAACTCTGCAAGTTCTCACCAGTTGTCCAAGTCTGAAACTTAGAAGCTTCTTAAAAACATTTATCCAGTGCTCAAGTTTGTGAGTACATCACTCACCTGGTGGCAACAGCAACATAGTCTTCATCATGCAAACAACAAGCCACCCGGGAAATGGCACCTTCCTGAAAGCAAGCATGGGAGTAAGAGCAGGTAAAAGTTGTTCCTGTACAGCCTCTACCACTGTGCAGCTTTTATCTTTAAGATATAAACCAGATTCATGTCAATAGATGCTACCACTCTTGTGATGCAGTTGGGTTTTACTGTTTCTTTGGGTTTTGTTCACAAACACTGAGCTTACTCCAAGATGCAGCTGACAGCAACACGACATCAAGAGCAAAGACTGTGGTGCATTCTCTGATTTGCAACACACAGAAATCAGTCTCCTGTCCTCACACCTTTGGAAGTTGTTTCACCAGAATTCAGAGGCTCCCACTCTTAAAAACTGGCTGCATTCATGCTACACTGGAATCAGAAGCGGCTCCCAAGAAATAGCAACTGGCTGTACAAATAACAATCCCTGTTTCCTGGTCTCTTCCAGTAAAAGCAAGTCAGCTTGCTTTTTTTTTCTTCACTTATCCAGATATGTCACAGTTTGGACATTCAAACACTGGGAGTTATCTACTTGTGAGTTGCTCTGGTTTCATATTCAAAATTTTCTTCTAATCCTTAAATATTCAGGTGACTGCACTGCTGCTGTTAAAAGCAAGAATTTGAAAAACAAAGGACTAACACTCTGAAATAATGTTTCTCACACCTCATGGAATCTATTATACCACACACTCTGGATCTACACTCCAGAACCACAACCTATTTTAAACACAGCAGTCCAAAACTTCACCTTCTTTGGACAATTCAGTAAGTTGAAGATGCCTGTTGACTCTTAATAAACATTAACATGAAATAATGTCTCTTTCCCAGCCCCATTTTCAAAAACTTTCATTTAGCATTCTTTACCCTTACCTTGTGAGTGAGAAAGAGTCTTTGCTTCCAACCATCCTTCTGGATAAGGTTCAGTCCTCCTCCTGAGCTGCCTAGAGCCAGCCATCTCTTCGACACATCTATACACGTGCACTGAAGGAATAAAAACCATAATGCATAATCTGGTAAGTTCTGACCACGGCATCTTATTCTTGCATTATTATGTGGTGGTTTTTTTAAAGGCTTCATTGTTTGCCAGCTGTGTGTACCACTCCTGAACCACTGGCAGTGAAGATTATTAAAGAGCACACTTTACAACTGGAGCAAACAGTGTAAGCTGTGCCAGGCTGTGTTGTGTACCCACAGCTGCATTAAAGAAACATACACAGAGTAGCAGGGTCCTTTATCTTCACTGTTTCTTCCCAAAGTACTCCCCCCCATAAGATAGCATGCACACACCCAAAAAGAATTAGATTAATCCTGTGGCTTAATCAAATAATTAACCAAATGGGGTCATTACTTGAATTCAAAGCAAACAAAAAAGCCATACGCCACAAACTCACCTTAAGACGACTGGAATCCAGCCTGAGTGCAGAAAGCAACGGATCCAAACACTCCAGCTCTGCCAAGACATGGTTGTAAGAGTCTGGAATTACTGGCACAGAGGCCATGGATGCACACGACTAGTGCTGCTCACTCATGGGTACGTTACAGCTTCAGCTTTTAGCTGTACCTGCCAAAACAAAAGTTCTTGATTCGTTTACTTTTTAGCATTATAGCTGGTTTTCTGTGCTTAAAGAAACACCAAGTATTTTCCTACTCAAAGAGCATCAGGTTTCAGTTTGCCAAAAAGAGGCCCAAGGGCTGGAAAATTCAACCTCTGCTTCATTTACGAGAAGTTCTTGTTCAAGTTCATTTCTGAAAACTTAACCTATCTGATATCCCACCTGGAAATACTTAAACTGTAGTTATATTTACATCTGTCTGTAAAACAAGTTATATCTACCTATGGAAAAAGTCTTATTTTATAGAAAAATGCACTTTTCCCCACAGCATGCACCCTTGATTTGAAACAAACTTTCTCAAGGAAAACATTTAGCACTGGCATTTTTACCAACATCACATTCTTCGCCAAAACGAAATTTAAGGACTATTATCCTCAAGTTATACCAACTTAGAATTAGCTATAATTGTGCATTTAGATACACAAGCGACATTGTACATTTTGATACATCATCTCCACAGTACCTCTTTTGCAGCATACAAGACATAACACAGAGTGAAAACCAAGAACTAAATAACCACCGAAATCACAACCTCATATTTTTCCTAAGCAGCACATACTTTAAAATAATTTCTTGTTAAGTTTAAAGTTTAAACCTGTACATTGCTTAACAAAACCCCAAACCTGCTATACAGCACAGTCAAGTCCCGGAATTTCTAAGTAACCTTTAGTATGCGATCCCATAAATTAAGGAACTCCCTCCCAGAAAGGCCGTCATGGGGAAATTTACATTTCCTCAAAAGAAAAGTGAGCGCTCACTCTCACCGGGCACTAGAAAAAGGGAAGAGACGCATTTAGCCAACGAAACTGATAGTTGTTTCTTCAAAATTCTCAAAACGTCTTAAAAACCTTAATGGCCACTTCCACCCTCCCCACTCCCTGCCCCATCCCGCTGCGGCCCTGAGCGGCCGGCTGGGGCTGAACCGCGACACCGCGGGACTTTCCCACACGCGGAGTAAGGAGCAGCATCGCAAAAGACAGAGGAACCTCCCCAAACCCCTTCCGAAACCGCGGGCAGGGCAGGGGGCGAGAGCCGAGCCCCGACAGGGCACAGCCGCCGGCCCGGGGAAGCCATAGGGCCAGGAAACCCCGCTCGGTCCCGGTCCCGGTCCCGGTCCCGGTCCCGCTCCCGCTCCCGGTCCCGGTCCCGCTCCCGCTCCCGCTCCCGCTCCCGGTCCCGGTCCCGGTCCCGCTCCCGCTCCCGCTCCCGCTCCCGGTCCCGCTCCCGCTCCCGCTCCCGCTCCCGCTCCCGCTCCCGCTCCCGGTCCCGCTCCCGCTCCCTCACCGCTCTCTCCCTGCCGCTGCCGCTCACGCCATCGCCTCCAAACAGCGCGGTCACGTGACCCGCGCGGGGGCGGGGCGGAGGCGCGCGCCCGCTCCGCGCTGCATCACGCGCCGCCCGCGCGGGAGGAGGAGGAGGGGGAGTGGGAGGAGAAAGCCGCGTCACGCGCGCGCGCCCGCCC